>HF970596.1:15305-28758 GCA_000604205.2 Neurospora africana FGSC 1740
AAATATTGTGGTTGGGCGCAGTGGAAAGGATGTCGAGAATGGTGCCTTTGTCGTCTTCATAAGCTGTTTCTCGAGGTGGAATCTTGGAGGCTGCAGCTGCCCCTTGACCTAGGGAGACGAGAGAAGCTTGTTCGATCCGTGACCAAAGAGATGTGGTGATGATACCGTCCGTGAGGCCGCGGAGGAAGAGCTTGAGAACTTCGGCAACAGTCTCAATTCGCTCGACAGCGGGGACCTCGGCGGAAAAGGCGTCCACGATGTGGGCCATACCTACGTCGAGGGCATCGATAAGGTCGGCGGCGCGAGAGGCACGGAGGGACTTGTCACTGACTCGCCAAGTGTCTTCTTCAAACGGCCAGCCGGATGCTCTGGGGACCTTGTGCTCTTCTAGCATCTGCTCGTCTGCCAAAACACGCTCTGTTACCGCCTCAAGGGCTTCGGTGAGTTTGAACAGCTCTCTGGGCGCGGCGCAGTGGACGTCCATTTCTTCTGGGACGGACATGATCTTGCCGTTGTTCCGCTCGGTGAGGGAGTGGACAAACTTGCGAAGACCACCTTCGGGGACCCGGATGAGCTCGTCGATAGAGCGACCGATGCAGGTAGGCATCCAGACACCACGCACAGGAATAAAGTGATCCCGACCATCGGTTACTCGAAGAATAAGGACTTCCTCTAACCTATGATTCCCACTGTTGAGCACTCTAGCCTGCTCTACATGGTTGACGTTGACCTCTAATCGCGCCCTGACCGTTTCGCCGGGCTCTAGCTTAACTTCCTTGCCCAGGTCTGGTAGCTGTGAATCATCCATTGCTGGTTCTGAAGAGATGAAGGATGTATTCAGCCAGGAGGGCGGGTTCGGGCCATCTTCTTTAGCAGGAGAGGGCTTTTCGACGAACGAGAAGGTGCATGCAACTCGGCCCGTGTTTGCAAGCGTAAGTGTGGCGCTTTGCTTTTGCAGGAAACGCACTTCTCCAAAGTCGACGAGTTCTTCGGCGGAATCTTGAGAACCACCGGGACGTCCCGGTCCGCGGGTGTCGCGCGAGTCGTTGACCACGGTAAGAGAGGGGCGGCCCTCGTTTTCGGCGCGATCGAGTTCCCAAGCCACCTCTGCGTGGACCTTTGCTTTTAGGTCTGGCACAACGGCGTCATAGTTTAACGTGAAGATGGATATGATAGGCTTGTGATCGGAGGATGTGATTCTTTGGTGAGACGTGTAGATGTCCTGACGTATCCTATCCACCCAGTCATCTCTGTCGTGTTGGTTATCGCCTTCCTCGCCCTCATCGTATTCATCGTATTCCAGCCGTGACACATCTGGAGAGTGATCGTCGTCACCGTCGTTATCCGGGTCGTAGTCAAAAAGCACCTCGTCATCATCTCCGGCCTGGTCGATACCGCGAGCTTTCATCTCCTCATCCTTTTTTCGTACGTCTTCGGCATCCTTAATCTTCTTATCATACGCCTCCTTATCCTTACGGGTGCGGTAGAGGATTCGATCACACCAACTAGGTGCCCGCCTTTTCTCGCTCGAGTCGAAGAGGCCGACAGTGCCCACATCGTATTTGTAGGATGGGAGAAAGGAGATGGTGCCCTCATGCCATCCGTCATGGAACAACTTGTTTTGCTTTATCAACCGGGTGAGCTGATCGTGGGGAAGCAACGAATCCAGCGTTGCTTGCAGTGAAGTAGGATCATCGTGGGGGTCTGGCAAAAAGTCATCAGGATCGGGAAGCGCATCCAAGTCAGAATCACTGTCATAGTCGGTAGCCTTGGTGTCTCCCGTAGAGTGGGTCGTCGTCGTCGTCGAGTTGCCGTCGTTCGTCTCGTCGCCAGCGTCGGATGACTTGTCAACGTGCACAATAACGGGCTCTCCCTCCAGAGAGTTGTCGCGCCTGAACTTTGGCCTAGGAGCGCCGTATTCTCCCTTTGTGTGCAACATCAAGAGGTGTCGGATGTCGTCGCCGGGAAGACCATCGAGACGGAAGTTGAGGTCGCCAAACCAGAAGGCAAAGTCCTCGTCACCGATCTTCTCTTCGTAGTCCTCTGACACACCAGCAAAGCTGACGGGCTTGAAGCGGGTGCGGCCGAGAATTTGGCCAACGTCCCAGATGCGCCGCTCATTGTATGTTCCCTCGATACCGCTAGCAAGGTGGCAGTTGACAAAGACCAACCTGGTGGACTCGCCCAGGATAATGCGAGTAACGACAGCGCCCTTGTTGCCCATGTAGCCGAGGAGGCCTGTGCCGACGCTGACAGTGCTCACGTTGCTGATGGTCGGAGCAACCTCTGGAGAGGCATAGATGAGGAGCAGGAGGCCAGTCATTTGCTCAGAGGCGACGAGCTTGTAGCCAGGAGGCAGAGCGGCGTCGAGCGCAGTCTTCCACTTTTGGGTAACCCCCTCATCTCCAGCGTACACACGACTGACGTACTGGCTTGCCGTGTTTAGGTCAACCACCTCTTGCAATCCCAGCACATAGAGGCCAATCTTATCTCCGCCCAGTATGTGTACCCCGTCCTCCCCATCCGTGTTCCCCTCGATAGCGGCGCTCCGGTTAAGATGGAGAGCGGCTAGCGCAGTGTCGATTCCCTTGCCGTCGACAAACCAGCTGGCCAGGTCCTTGTCCGTACCAGGGCAAGCAGCAACATTCCAAGTCCCGACTTTGACGCGGATCTGATGGGGGCGGGTATACTCCTCGCGCCGGGCGTAGATAGCTTGGTGTAACGAATGGGGATTGGCTGTGGCCAGGTCGACGGGGTCGGTGGTGGCGGACCCGGTACGGGTGCGACTAAGGGGCGGTGGTCCTTCGGAGGAGGGCATGGTAGCGGCCTATGTTATATATGTCGAGATGATTTGTTGGTCGTGCTCATGGTCGTTAGGGCTGCCCAGTAAGAGATATGCCGGCGCGCAACGAAGGCAGCGCAAGAGTTGGTCAGTTGGTCGTGGTAGTTGGATGTCACTTAGTGTATGTCGTGGTGGTGATGATGAAAGATGCTGTAGACTCGATAGCGCTTTTCGTCCGGGTGGTTGCCTATGTAGAAGAAAATGCAAAGAACAAGATTGTCTCTAGAGGTACCAATGCCGAGTCATGGTGTTGGTTGATCACGAAGGAAATGTTGACAGGATGGAACTCGGGAGGGCCCGGGGTTGCCCTGTGACAGACCGAGAGCGCCTGGCCCTGTTCACCCACAGGGAGATCAGGGTCGCTGGTCCAGTGCAGTGGACGATGACGCGGGCTGTCTCGAGCTTTGTCCACTGCCCCTGTCGTTATCAGCTTTGTCCCACTTCTAACAATTATCGCTTGCCTTTGAGTGGTCAGTCTAGTGTACCTGTATGGAGTTCCAGATTTACCCCACCAAATACCTACACAGTACTCGCGCGGCAGGCACCTCGGCGCTGCTTGACGCCCAAACACATCATCATTTCGTGGCTGTCATCCATTAGTTCTGTCGCTACAACACGAACTGCCCTTCATCAATATCCATTACCCTCTACGCCTTGTGATACCGGTATTTACCATTGACAATTACGTCTCTGCCTCTATCCGAGTGCCACGCGCCGATACTCAGCTGAGGCGGTTACCACTCGTTCTGTCGAATTATTCCCTGATAGTCATCGACGTCCTTCATCGAAGCCGCGAGTCCATCCATTTCACCGACCGACATCGTCAGCCTCAAGTCATCACTCTTCTCGATATCTCCAACCTCTCCCATAACTGCCACCATGAGCGGGAGACCACACCCTCGCAAGGGGCGCAGCCGCAACAACCACTCGAACCACAATGGCGGCTCCCGAGAAAGCGGCCCCCGCTACGCCCAGCAATCGGATTACGATAGTGACGCCATCAACACCAGCTACGCCGTCCAGCCCAGCGATGTCGAGAACCGCATGTACGACCCCAAAAACTACGTGCCAGACGTGGACGGGTCGGCTACCTATGTGCAAACCACCCGTACCAACTACGAGCTCAACATGTCGGTACTGAAGCGCTACGTCTCTGGCCTCCGCGCCATCCCCTTGACCTGCTCCTTTGTCCGGCTTTACGAGTGGTCTTCAACAACAAACTCGTGGGAACTGCGCGATGTCGAGGGTCCCATGTTCCTTTGCGAGTGCGACCCTATTGTGCTCCCCACCGGCCACGAACTACCACAGGTCAACCTCTTTGTGCTGAATCGACGCAGTATGGAGAATCTCACCATCAACCTGTCAAAGGTCGAGATGTACGAGGCCACAAACGAGAAGTTTCTAAGTCTGAAAATGGAAGCCGACGAAGCGGGACCCGGGAGGGCACTCGGCTTTCATTTACACAGCTCCGAGGAGAAGGAAACCCGAGAATCCCACGAGTATCCCGACTGGAGTCTTATTGAGGCCCAGTGGGAGAAGGCAAGGGCAGCTTTGAGCGCGGTTAATAACCAGGTGGTCGGAGCTCAGTATGAGCAGGGCGTGCCGAACAATGGGGCTTCCGCTGCAGATTACACTCAGGCGCCAGCACCATGGGCATCTCTGGGAGCGCTCGGTGGAAACAGTGAAGGGAGTTCTCTAGCAGGGAGGCAGCTAAACATCAATGACTTGTTTGGTGCTCAAGGCAGTCAAAGGCATGGGGGAGGTTAAGGAGCAGAGCAGCATCTGACGCAAACTTGATTTTCTACAGCGAAATATCAACCATCAACAGCATTCTATCGTGATGCTTATATGCTAGCGGTTACAATGTAAATGAACAGGCCGAGAAACCATCGCGACGTTTCTGAAGAGATCGGTATTGGGTATCTTGCCATACAGTGTGTGAACTGCGTCCGCATAACTGTGCTGCTAACATCAGTGTCATCGAATATTCGGCGTTTGCTCATTCTCTTCTTCCATTTGACATCCTTTTTAACAGACAGAGGTCGACAACACAATCATGACACTCGCAAAACCTTCTCGAGCTCCCAGGCCATTGTCACAGTCAAGCGTCATTAGCCTGCCTGAAAATCTCGTTCACGCTGCGCAAACTCAAATTGATCTCATCGCCTCGTGTCGGCTTTGGCTCAACAACCACATCCCGATCGGATGCAATGCTTCATCGTGGCGCGAGGTCAACGCCAAACTTGTATCCCATGTTGATGAATACAGGATCCGAATCGAGGATTTGAAGCTAAAATACTTCTACGGAGAGCCAATTCAAGCTGAAAATGAGGTTCAAGACGGCGCAATTTCCGACGATCCATGGAAGCTGCAAGTGCACGAAAGCGAATCTGATGCACTGATGCTCATTTTAACGATTGGGGGAGATGACCTAATTGTTGAGGTCAAGTTCGAGAACCGAGATCAACTGAAGTCAGCTATGAGGGTATGTGCTAAAGAGTTTTAAACGGCCATTCATGGACATGAAACTAATTTCTGGCCTCGTATATCGCGACCATCAGGACAAGTACTTCGGCTATATCACCAAGGTATTCCAATCTTTTGAACAAGCCGAAAGGGATCTCGTCCAACTTTTCAGCATGTCAAGAGAGATAGAGGAGGAAAGGGCAGCTCTCAGGTACGTATTTCGCTATTACATGGGTTCCAAACCCCTCGTCACCCACAAGGCAACTTGGCTAATATGTGAGAACCGGTAGTCAACCGCCAGAGGAAACAGTACAAAAGCACATTGACTTGTTAAAAGAGTACAACGACATGAAGGACATCGGCCAGCAGCTCATTGGCCTCATTGCCGACAACAAGGGGGCGTCTATCGGTGCTTTGTATCAAGATGGGCAGTACGGGGTGGCTGCTGACGACTGAACCGCCACTTCATCAAGTGTAAGTGAAGTCAATGTTCGGAACCAAGTGATAATATCTCGCTGTGTAGGGTATCGAATCTCTCCTCTCCCTCTCTTGATATGCTAACAACCGAACTTCCGCTGCAGGGTAAGTCCAATATGTAGTGTACAGACTAGCAAGATTTTCACACGCGCCCGTCAAGGTCCAGTCCAGCTCAGTCCTAGCGCTGTGGTTCGGTCCCCTCTTGTTCCATTCCGTTTCATCCCATCTCATCCATTCCTAAGGTATTATCTCCCCATTCCCAAGGGCAGTTGATTACTGGCAAGCAACAAAGTTGTTACCGCTAGCACCAGTGTGGGTGATGAGCAAGTCCAAGTTGCCATAGGAGTCAAAGACGACGCGATCAGCACCGGGAGAGCCGCCAGTGTAGACGCGGCCGGACGACAGGATCGGGAACTCGTACCAGGGCTTGGCGGTGGGGAAGTCGAAGCCCTCATAGTTGTTGTACTGGTGGGGGTAGCTGCCTGTTGGGACTTGTTAGCGTTGCTTTGAAAGAAAGAGAAGGGACTGAGTAAGGAGAAGAAGAAGTTGGGACTGGGTAATGTAAGGAAAAAAGCAAAGAAAGAAGGAAAGAAAAAAAAAAACAAAAAAGAAACGTACTGCTTCCAGCGGTGGTTCCGGCGTCGTAATAAGAGTAACCCTTGTTCAAAGCAGCAGAGACGGCGGAAGAGGTGTAGCAGACGGTGCCGCAGGTATACATGCAGGCCTGGGCAGTGAAGTTGCCGGTGGTCTTGACGATAGCCTCGGGGGCAGGAGCCGGGATGGCGGCGCCGGAGACGGCGACCACGGAGAGGAGGGAGACGAAGGCGGAGAGGAACTGGACCATTTTGACGGCTTGTTTGAGTTGGTTTGGTGGGATGAGATGAGATGAGATGAGATAAGAAACCAAACGGGGTATCACACGGTGGAACTGAAGGACGAGGACGAGGACACAGGATTTCGATCACCAGGTGACCTTGATGGTCTGGCCTCTATTATATTTTAAACTTCCTGCTGAAATCTCACGGACGTTCGGCCGATGAAGCGTGTGTCGCTCAATCGCTGGCATTTCCTAAAAGGGAAGGTTCCTGCATCTTGAAATGTGGGTATGAGCCGTCTGAGCAGGCGGGTGTGAGTGTGTGTGTGGTGTCGTAGGTGGATGGATGGGTGAGATTGCCGGATTAGGTACGCAGATCAAAGGGACGATGGAGACCAAGTTACATGGTGAGCGGGTGAGATAAGTGTGTCTCCTCTCTCATTGTACATAGTGTGGAAAGCATGGCGGTATGTAAGCGATACATACACACAAAGTCACTCACATATGGATGGAGTAATGGAGACAATCAGGTACGTAGTGTACACTGCGAAAGAAGAAACACGGGAGATCTCCTGGAAAAGATCTCTCAAGAACTCCACTGCATCAATTGGTTTGGTGATAAGTTGTGGTGGTGGGTTCACAGGTTTAGTGTTATGTAGAACGTCCAGCTCTTGATCGTGACTGGATAATCATGTCGTCCCTTTGATATCCCGTCAATCCGCAGGTACGTTTCATCCATCTGAACAATCCAGTCTTCCCCGCAAGCTGGATGAACCAATAATAGCAAATAACGTACTGAAAACGACCTCACAAAAGTTGTATCCAAAATACACAAAACCCACGAGGAGAGAACACCACACCTTGATTGGTTGGGTTGGGATTGGAAACTTGGGCCATCGGGCATCGGCTTCGGAAGAGATTCATCAAAAGCCTACGCGGATGCCCAGCTGTTTAGTCTCGGCAGATCACCATCCATGAAATCCGTCGAAGCCAAAGGAGCTTCCGTGTTTGGAAAGCCGCTCCGTCTGGGGGTCCCTGAGGCTTGCTCCCTCGTGCGCATCTTGATTCGTTAACGAGCGCTACTGGCTACTGGCATTGGAATAGCGCTGCCGGGGATCGGACTCCCTTGGAATTGTGTTTTTTTTTTTTATCTTTCTTTAGGTTTTTTCCCCTATCACAGTGTTCCATTGCGATTGCGACGCGGATGCTGCATCTTTATCACGTTGAAACCAACTAAAAGATGGAGAAATGCACATGCAAGGTGAGTATCCTTGTCCTTACCTATGCTTGTCTTGTCTCCATGTTTCTATTCATGCCAAACAGTCCAGTCCATTTATCGCGACCTTTTTGTTTCTTTTTACGATACGATTTGATGATTTGTGACGAAAAACTTCGCCTCACATGATTTCTCTGACCGAGGAAATCCAGTCCGTTGAAACTGCAACACGACCCATATCCAACTTAAGATTTAAATGCAGTCGTCGATGAACAAATAGCAATCCGAACCCTGTCTCCAACAAGGTCCGCTGGCTCAATGGCAGAGCGTTTGACCAGGTACGAAAGGGAGTATGCACCGCGTGTGTTATCCATTGGCCAATGGCCACTGATAACTCTCTCTTGCTGGGCTTCGGTGTAAGTCACTCCTTGAACTGACCCTTGTTTCACTTTGCATCCTGTGCCTGATTTGGGTTGCGATTTGGCCTGCGATTTGAGCTTGGAAGTTGGGGTTGGGAGGAAGGGGGGGTTGTTATCGCAACCCATCCTTTCTTCTCCAAGAGAGATGCTCACGCAAGGTAACGTGGGAGTACAATGGCTGGGCTGGTTTTGTTTCGTAGAAGGAGGTGTCGACTGTCGGATGTCGGCGATCAGCGACGAGAAGAGGTCTATTTTATCAATCACATTATCTTGCATTGATCAAGTGCGCAATGAGTTAGTGGTGGTTTACTATCGAGGTGTAGCTCCTATCTTTGGCCCCATATTGTATCATACAGCGGCGGGATCTAACTACCTTAACTACGTTCTAGCTCTTTATTCACTAATGACTAATGACCTCTGGCCGATACCTTCGTCGCCTTTCAATAACCCAGTCTGGCCCGGACAGTTTCCAACCTCCGTTATCCCCCAGTCAACCTCAACTCAGCGGTAGCCGCACACGCATCGCCATCCCCGTCATTTGCCTCCTCCTTTGTCTTCGAACTCCTACATCCCAGCAGTGCTTCCACTCTCATCCCAATCGGCACTACCTCCCCATCCCCAGCCCCAGGATCATCTTCAAAATCTCCCCCTTCTTCCTCTTTCTCTTCTTGCTCTTCAAGCGCCTTCTTCAACAACATCACCCTCTCAACCAAACCCCTTTCATCCTCTATACACCCCGCACAAGTCTTTCCGAGGCCGTAGTCGATGACTGATGGAAGGAAAAGCATGTCCACTATGCCACTTCTACAGCTGTCCGCTGACTCGTTCTCCGAAAGAAACTGCTGCGATACGGAGTCCCTAGCGGTATCGAGGGAGACGGTCCTGATTATCTCGGTCTTGTGCGTGTCTCCTGGGCAAAAGACTCGTTGGTGGTAGGTTTTGCACATTGTGCTTGATGAGATATATGGTGAGTTTTTACTTCCTTCCTTCGGCCGGCGAATGGGCAGGTCACATCGGTTCTGGTTAACTGGTTGGGTTGGGTTGTAGGGCTGAATGATTGGAGTTTGACCGAGTTCACGGGTTTCAGCAAGTAGGTACGAGCTGGTTCTTGCCGCCCGTCATGAATGCCCTTGGTTGACGGAGTTCAACTAGGGTCACGGTAGTTGGTTACTAAGGAAGGAGCACAATGGAGTTCTCCTCTTGGTCGTGCAAAGAGGTATGGAAGTCGTTGTTGTTGCCCGAAATACTGGTGAATAAAGCCGCGACGTACGTGAGCTGGAGTCAGTTCGGCGTTGTGATGTGATTCATGATAAGATGAAATATAAGTATATCCAATGTCATTCAATTATGAATTATGTCCAAAAAGCCCCTTATTAACTCCGTCCAACCCAAGATGCATCATCACCGTCATCATCATGAAGACCTCCCAACCGACTTGCCCCTGAAAAGCCAAAACCCAAACACCAAGATGAATCACAACCACTCCACCCCCTCCGCCCACGGCTTCGTAGCCTTCGAGTAATCCATCCCCCTCCGATACCCCGTCAACAACTCCTCTTCATCCACACCACAATGAACCTGCCCATCTCGTCCCTGGAACCATCCCAACCCATACGTCTTGCCCACCTGATCCTCCAATTTCCTGACCATCTCAGCATTACTCAGCTTATTCGTCCCTACAAAGTCGTACAACATCTTGCTTTGATGGATATACGCCAGAACACTAGCAATGGTATTGGGCTGCCGCGGCAAAAACACGCGACGTCGCCGAATAAACACCATAGTCGCTATCACCCCCATGTAAAGCAGAACAAAGTCCGCCAAACACAGTGAGATCCAGAAAGAAAGCGGCGTTTCCTGCCCCGCGTTGATCGAGTTCGTATCATTATCATCGTCCCTCGCCTGGACGAACTCAGATTTCCTATCAAGCAACAACGCCTCCTTCGTAGCATCCACAAACACCCTCCCCTCGACGCTCGCCAAGCTCGTAACCAACACGGTCAAAAACTCGGCCATGACGCTGCCAAACCCGACAAAGCTCACCAGCCAGTGTCCATTCATGGCCCCCTTGAGCGCGACCCACCCGCCGAAGGGCATGGACTTATAGTCAAGCGTTAGCGTCTTAGGAGGCGCGTGCCGCTTCGTAGAGAGGATGTAGTACGGCTCCATCATGCGCACGTCCGCCTCCATGGCGCCCCAGCTGAGCTTGAGGTAGACGGCCAGGGCGGTGATCACCCAGGGTACGCGGTCGGTGAGCACGTTGGCGGGCGTGAAGAGGACGCAGGGGATTAGGACGGAGAACAGGGTGATGAAGGTGATGAAAGGGATAGCGCCTGCGGCGCGCAGGGAGAGCGGGTGCGGGTTCTCGTCTAAATGGCTACCGGTGTAGCGCTCGTGATCTTGTTCCTTTTTGGACAGGGGCTTGTTGTAGACTTCGTCGGCGGGTGCGAGGGCCGAGTTGCGCAGGACGTAGCGGTGGTTTTTGAGCTTGTTGTGGATGTCCTTGTGCGTGGCTACGTCCATGTCTTTGAAGTCCATGAGGATGTGGCTGACTGTGGCCATGGAGGCCAGGCCGGCAATGCCCTTGACGTCGGCGAAGAGACCGGAACGACGGCTTTGCAGTTGGTAGAAGAGAATGCAGCCGAATACGGCAATTATGACGAGCGTGAGAGTGAGGATGCGAGACCAGACGGCGTGGATGGAAATGCGCTTTTCGTCGTTTGGGTTCAGGAGGCGGGTGTCGCGGTCGGGTGAGAGAATGATGCAGGCGGAGCAGAGAGTCGGAACCAGCGCGTTGGCGAGAAGACTTGCTATGGTAGAAATGGCTACCGCATAGTGTTTGTAATGGAGGGCACGAATAGGTCGGAAGAGGTTGAAGAAGGTAAAGTAGTCCACGTTGATGGACTCTGCTGCGAGGGAACCGTCCTCCTTGGAGAGCTGGTAGAAAGCCTCAAGGCGCATTACTTCGAAGTTGGTGATCTGCCAGAGCACGCCATACGTAACGGCAATGAGTGTCGGCAGGAATTTGACGCAGAAATACGCCGTAGGTGTTATATCGGTGGGCGACTTGAAGACCACCAACGGCTGCTTGGCTGACCTTTGGTATACGACTTCCACGCCGCCGGCCGCAACGATGGAGACAATAATGAGGGACACCAGATATGGCCATCTCATGGAGAAAGGCTTCCAGTCAGGCGTTGGGTAGAACACCTGCTTTTCCGTCCTCTTCACTGTAGGAAACGTCGTCTGCCGCATTTGCCCATAGGGACTCTTTGACCCTCCGTCCGGTCCAGCCATGACGCTCAAGTCATACTTGCCCGAGTTGCTGATGACATGGTCGTCCATTACCAGCTCAATGACTTCCCCTCTTTTATTTGCCTCTTGCTGCGCCAACTGCTTGACAGTGTCATGTCGGCTCAAACGTGCAGCGGCTCGGGTGAATGAGCGGCGCATGGAGGAGCCTCGGTCAGAGATGGGACTTGTAGCCAGCAAAGCCGACTCGGTCACAACGGCATCGGTACGGATTCCAGCACCCAAACCACCGGTGAGTTTGCCCTGGGCTTCCTGTTCCTGCAACGTCCTGATAAACTTATCATCCGCGTCTGTTGAGGGTCCCAAGGCGGCGCTGACATCGAAGACAGGCTCCACGCGTAGGTAGGGGACTGGAGCTGGAGCCGGGCTGCCGCCTAAGGGCGCCGCAGACTGGATGAGGCCGAGATCGATGCCATCCTCTTCCGGAATCGTATCATGCCGTCGGTTCAGATGAGCAGCGCGGGCGGCAAAGGAGCGGCCCTGACTATGTCTGTTGCGCTGGAAGGGTGGAGGTTGAGGATGCAGGTGTTCGGAGAACAGCTGCACTGGCTCGTAGCTGCTATTTCTAGCGCCTCCCCCTCCTAAACTTGGCAAGTTTACTAGCGCAGACCAGCCAGTCTGGGCTCCCGTGTAGACATGTCCGCTTTCCCCTCCGGCGTCGTAGTTTTGGTGATTAGATCCAGAATTGTCGTATTCTGACTGAAGGGAGACCAGCGATGGACGGGGTTGTACATTGTCGAAATCTGTGAGATCCGAGACTGTCGATATTCGGCTGAAGGAGCCTGCCGAGTGGGCAGAGTGCAGCGGGCGTCGCGCCTGTGGATGCGGCGCATAGGGGTGGTAATCCATCGGCGGCTAATTCTAGCGTCCGGTCCGCTATAGCATCGCGACGTTCAGGGTGAAGATGGCGAGAGGTCTCGGAAAGATTGAGGAGATTAAGGAAAGGAGGAAGGGAAAGAAAAACGGTTATTTTGAAGGTGAGGGTCCTGACTAAATGAATGGATGACGCCCCAAGACAGCGCTGGTCAACGAGCTGAGAAGCTGCAGCTGAATATTGGCCATGGGTGGGTGGGCTGTCGTATCTCCGTGGCGAAACAACAACGAACTGAGCTTCCGCTTGGTGTAATTGGTCCTGAGAATGGAAGGAACCAACCGACTTGCTTCTGGGCTCCCAAACTCCTGGGTCGGAAAAAGTGCATCGTGAACAGTTGGGGTAAGCCCAAAGAATCAGAAGTAGAGAAAGAGCAATGTTGAAGAGAATCTATCTGACGAGCCTTTCAATCAGAATGTAACGACCACTCGTTTGTTTGGAGCCGCGGGCCAAGTGTCTGTCCAACATCACACTCTTTGAAGAAACGAAGACGAATGAAAACGGAGGCCGCCCTCTGTTGTCGAAGGAGTCTTCCATAATCAACTGTCTTTGGGTAGGGCTGGCGCTTCATCCCCCTGTTCAACAAGATGCGCTCAGAGGGCCCTATTTCTGGGGACTGCGGGGGTGTTCAGTTGTATTTCAGCGTTGCATCGCGATATATGTCTTGGCGGAGGTGTGGAGGTGTCCTCGTTCAACTTCAACCTCACAGCTTGTGACACCAATATTTGATGCATCACTGACAATTCAGGTACGGATGGTTTCGAGTGATACGATTGGATAGCTGAGAAGGAGAAGTCTGGAGTAATGACTACGTCTTTCCCGTGTCTTCATGCTCTGGATTTGCAATGAGTGGATGGGGATGTCGGCTGTCTTACCACACTCTCAGCTTGCCAGGCTGATTCCATTGATCTCTAATAGGGTTACCCATGGACGATATCATTCCCTTTCCTATTTATAGGCGGCAGTTCACGCTTCTGCAGGTCCCTGACCACGACCTTTGTTGGTACCGTATAGACTCGGGCTATTGATTTTCAAC
>HF970596.1:28858-46887 GCA_000604205.2 Neurospora africana FGSC 1740
GGGGGGGGGGGGGAACACCTACGCCTAGCGCCATTTTCCTTCGCATCAGATTATGAAAGTCATCATCGACAAGAGTGAGTAGGGTATCTCTATCTGGATCAAAGCATGCGACCTCGTACCAAGCAGGTGGTCTAACGTAGCGAGATCATACGCCCATGATTCAACGCACGGCGTCTGGATCATCTGTCAAGGCAGTGTTGGGCGCAATGCGTACCAGTCTACCTGTTTCAGTTGCATAACTGACCAGTGATCCGGATTCTACAAAGGGGTACGTAGGCGTTGAACTTACTATACCGTGATATTCCTTTGCAGCCTGAGGTTGCCGCCATGTCAAGGCGTCACAGGCGAAGCCCAGCGTGCCAAGGGCCGGGAATGTGCGAGTGGCGAGACCGTAGACGGAGAGAGTATACGATATATGCTGTGATGAGAACCACCAAGGCGCCGGTAATTACTTCATTGCTGATAGGCAGCTCTTGGAGAGCCATTAAGATTCCCGTGGCGACCTCCAATATGAGAGCGACGGTGTTCGAGTTGATCTGGGGATGTCGTTCTCCTTCAGGATTCAGACACAACGAGGAGAGAACAGGTACATGGGCATGACTGCTCTTATATCCTATCCATGATCGCACCCTGGACTAGAAAATCCTTGTTCCGTCTGCAAGAGCTGTGGGCCTCGAACGATGTTGTGTAGCGTCGGTCTGCAGAATCAGAACGACCTTAGCATAGTGAGACGTTGCACTTGCCTACGGCAACGGTCCTAAATGGCTCCTTCAGCATAAGTATTAGAGAACTGGGGGCTCGAAACTGGAGAATACCCTATGCAGTAGAGCCGCAATATAAAGTTAGATAGACGCCGCAGGGTATGCACCTCAGTAGCAGTGGACAACTAAGTTAATGATGCCTGTTTAATGGATTCTAAGCTTGTCGTAGTGTCAACAGCGACAGCACTGGAAGATGATCCTGGGGCCGTGAAGGCATTCCAAAATGTGCCGGGGGTAAGGAGGGAGGTCGTCTACCGTAATAAATATCGAGGACGGAATAAGAAGCTAGTACAATTCAAATTTGCAGGAGGCACGTCATCGCCATTCATGGCCTCAATAACCGGGGGGACATCAATGTCCAAGAGGCTCGGCATTCATTCCTGCCCATTGAAGCACGCACGTGGCGCGGGGCCCCAGGATCTCTTTTCGGTTCGCTTGAAGGCGTGCTTGAGGAGGCTGACAGCAACTATACACTGCATCTCTTTCTCTCCTCGTCCACTCTCAAAGAAATCGCGACTTCACTTTCCCAACATCATCATTTTGTATGGATATTTGGACGCTTGCCCTAAAAAAAAAAAGATCAGTAGTAACACCAAGGGACAGACGGGAGCACAGAGGGAGGATACAAAGGTCAACAGGGGCCAATACGCGCCGTTCAATACAGCATAGTGCAACCCCGCACCCACTATAAGACGGGCGGGGACATTACACGACATGAAAGAAAGAGGGACGGAATTCATACGATAACGATGTCGCCTCAGGCTCCAGAACCTCTCGACGCCACCGGTCGTGCGAGATCGCTGGCGTCGCGAAGCTGGAAGGTCTTCCGATTCAACTGGCACCTGGGCTTCACAGCTTTTGGTGGGCCGCCGGTCCACTTCAGGATAGTGAGTACCGACGGATGCTCAATACTGGGAAACCTGCAAGTCCACGGGCTGACGAGGAGGACGGATAACAGTTCAACGATAAGTTCGTGCAACAGACAAAATGGATCGATGAGCAGGTCTTCCAAGAGCTCTTCAGCGTCTCGCAGGCGCTTTGCGGGCCGGCGAGCACCAAGATGCTGTACTGTATCAACTTGATACAGGACGGATTCCTTGCCGCTGTGTTCAGCTTCCTGCTGTGGAGGTAAGTCACAACATCGAACATTCACTAGGTAGATTACTCTAATAAGGTGCAACCAGTTTACCGGGTGCCATAGGCATGTACGCGCTCGCTGTCGGCGTTTCAAAGATTGACGAAACCCTTCCGAGACCGGTGTATGCTCTGCTATCCGGCCTTAACGCTGGTACTGTCGGCGTCATTGCCCTTGCTGCCGTCGAACTATCCGAGAAGGCCATCACGGATCGGCTGACGAGAATCTTGGTCTTCCTCGGCGCTACTGCCGGCATGCTGTACAATGCCCTCTGGTACTTCCCGGTCTTGATGCTAGCATCTGGCATCGCGACACTTGTTCATGACTTGAGATGGATGCATCAACCGGTTTCGGCCATTGTTGGTTTTGGTATGAATCTGAAGGGCAAGCTCATCAGGACATGGCCTTTTGGGAAGTGGCCCGGATCAACCTCAAATGCGGATAACGATAATCTTGCCGCGCGACAAGGGCGAAGGAACAGTGCAGATGACGAGGAAAGCATCGAAATGTCGAGTGTGACAAAGGCAACAGCGACGGCATCAAGCAGCCCCGGTGCCCGACCAAGAGCCGGACAGGGGACGCAGCTGTCCGACCTTCCAGTTACCGAACAAGAAGCATCCACGTCCTCCACAGCCGAAAGCGAGCCACGCATCATTCCAAGTGAGTTTCGACTCGACTTTTCCTGGAAGATCGGAACGGCAATCATCGCTTGCTTCTTCGCCACCTTTGTTGCCGTTATGGTCACTCGGGGCGTCTTCCCAAACCCGCCTGGACTTCCCCTCTTGTACCACTTGTTCGCCAACATGTATCTTGCCGGGACCATCATCTTTGGCGGCGGCCCGGTCGTTATTCCTCTGTTGCGAGAATACGTCGTTGCCGAGGGTTGGGTGAATCCCCGTGACTTCCTCATCGGACTTGCTCTGATCCAGGCCTTCCCTGGGCCGAACTTCAACTTTGCCGTGTTCCTGGGGGCCTTGACTGCCATCGGAAGCGGCAATAACCCGGTAGCAGGTGCGATTCTTGCCTGGCTGGGCATTTTCAGCCCGGGCCTGATCTTGGTACATGGTACAATGGGGATATGGAGTGCGGTGAGAAGCAAAAGATGGGTGAAGGCTGTGCTCAGGGGCGTGAATGCTAGCGCAGTCGGGCTGATCTATACCGCCGTCTACCGGATTTGGTGTGTTGGCTACATTGATGAGGGCTTCCAGTTTGGGAAGAGCTTGGGCGATGACCCTTGGTGGGTCGTGGTGACGGCGACGAGCTATGTCGGTGGGCGCTGGTTCAACCTCAAGGCGCCTGTGGCAATCATGCTCGGTGCAATCATGGGGCTGATCAGGTATGGTGTTGTGTCCGCTTGAGCGATACTGTCTTCTCATTGCAACGATCTATCAGCCTTAAGCCTGCAGCAGTGGGCAACAGAACCGGGGAAAATCGTGATAATTGGAGGGGCGCCGACGCGACACGGAGCTCTAGACAATGGATTGAGAAGAATGTACCAACCGCTTATATGGCTGTAGAAAATGACAGGCTTGATGTTGCGGGAGCGTCGGCCAGAGTGGCGCTTACCAAACATGAAGTTGTTGTAACAGGATGGCAACTTGAAGGAATGTTTCGGGGGGTTGGTAGAGGTAGCGCATGAACGGCGGCCGCGGGCCCACGCGTGCGAAACCACTGCAACAGGTCGAGGTTGTTCTTCCGCGAGCTTTCCATTCATTTCTTATCTCAAAATCTTCAAGTTCACCATTATCAGTGGCACACCTCCTTTCTGAGCCATCAGACACTCCAGCTCTCCTCGTGCTTTCGATGGCTTTGCGATTATTTCGATGTTATTGCGCATGAAACTAGAGCTGTGACAACGAACATACATAAAACTGTGGTCATTCGAAAACTAACGCCTCGGCATCAACCGCACCCCGTCCAAGTGTTGCTCAATCAGCGAGAATGTAGCCCTCAGTCCCCGTATAAGATCTTTCCACCCGCTGCCGGATTTCATCCCAGTCGACTCTCTCGAGCGTCCGCACGTTCAAGGGCTGCAACCTCAGCTTCGCCTCAACCTTCTTCCTCACCACCTTATATCGCTCAGGATCCTTCTCCTCGAGCTGCTTCAGCCGTTCTGCGAGCTCGGGAGGCCCGTAAACCATCATGAAAACCATCACGCCGCAAGTTGAACAGTGTCGAAGACCGTGTGCCCGCTGATTATATAAGTACTCAAAGGTCTCGCTGTATGCCTCGTCGGAAAAGCATACATAGTCCCTCGTGGGATAGATCCCGACGAAGGCATCCTGAGGTTGGGTAAACGCAATGATTAGTAGCTGTTGATGGCCGCGTATAGATACAGGGTGCTTCTTACTCTCACACATGAACTGCAGTTGTCCTCTTTTATTGGCCATGGGTTTTCCAGTTCTCGTCCAGTCCTCTTCAGTTCGAACTGGATTATCCCACAGTGGCAGCTACCATTGTACAAGGCATCTGGACTCAAAGGCAATGGTTCGAAGGGTCCTTCCTCTTCGAGATGGACTGTCTTGGCAACCGACCTGGAAGACGGGTTAGTGAATCTTGACATATTGACGTAGTACTAGTGTCTTTCATACTCAACGAAGAAACAATTGACACCCTGAATAGCCCGCACGTTGACCAACAGTTGTCCCTCCAGAGGTCCATACGAATGCATGCCTACCACTCCTGTGCCACAGTCGCTACAGAACTTCAGGATTGTGCAGTGTCAGCAACGCGCACTATGCTTGATTCAAAACACCATCGGGCACTCACCTGATCCCACACCAAAGGAGCTTCATACTTGGTCAAGCTACCATCATCTCGTGTCCACTTGAATTCGCCCTCGTCAGGCGTTGAAGGGCTAGGAAGCCAAATGTATCCCTTCTTGGAACAGAGCGTGCAGGTGCATCTCACGGCTTTGTGCTCGAGTCTTTGGCCATCGCGAAGCGAATACTCGAAGCGATACCGGCCGCAGTGGCAGTTGCCCTTGAGGACTGTACCGGTTGTGTCGGTTATCGTCTCCGTCGACGATTCAGAGCTCGGGGTCGACGATGCATCGCTCGGGGTCGGCGATGCAGCGCTCAGGCTCTGCGATGCATCGCTCGGGGTCTGTGATGCAGAGCGCGTGACCGTCAACGGCTGAGTGAGCATGGTGGAAAGATGATGGTGGAAAGATGCCGACTAATGTTGAGTCCGAGTGGAAATGGTTATCATCGAGCGGAGAATGTCTGTTGGTTCCAACATACATACTACACAGCCCCGGAAAACGCAACATGGAAGGCCGAAAAGGGAAGGTGAAAGAAACCATCCCACCACAGAGGTACCTAGCACCGGCCCTTACTAGGTAACAACAGTCCTTCCTCCCGGCGGCCAGGCCATACTTGCCGGCGACCCCCAGATTCCGAACTACCTAAAAAGGGCATCACAGACTCATAGCGATAACCTCCACGAGACGCTTATCTAGCTAGTGTACTTAGGATGCCGACTTGGAGCCGGCCTTACCACCTGGCAGGTACGCACATGGTTACACCGAAAAAGCTTGTCTCAAACTGGGCTATCTTTGCATCGCTTAAGGTACCCTGCCGCCAATACACGTCGCTATCACCTCCTACCAGGATGATCTAGGGAACTGCTTCACCAGATTTATCACCGTTTCCCCCCGCTCAAAACGGAGCAGGCTTACTCGAACCGAGTACTGTAACCCCCCGACGCCGCATCGGCATGGCGAGTGGAACCAACAACAACGACAACTCATCATCCAGAGCATTATGGGCATGCTTTGAGGTCTGTCTGTTGAGATGGCAGATTGGCTCACCGAAGTCAACTCTCCTTTCTAACCAGGAATTTCTGCCTGTCCTTTGCTGAGCAGGAGTCGGTGTATCTAGCCAACTTCACCTATCGAGATGGAAGGGAGGAATTGGCGAATGTCAGCGTGGCCATCAAACTTTTGGAGGGTGAGCTTTTATATGATCACGGGAGAACGAACCTGAGCCTTCAAAATGAAATATGCAAGGTTCAACTCCAGTGATAGGCCGAAAGCAGCACTTGCCGACCGTCAGTACCTAAGTAGAAGTACCTTAGGTAGTACCATTGCCACTAGTCAGATACCCTCCAATTCCAATCCTCTCTTTCTTGGTCACACTCAGATTCTCAAGACGCTTCATACTTACCTTCCAGTGACAACAAAACTTCAACCGATCCCTTTCCAAGACAAACCCAGAACAGCCTAATCATCCTCACCCTGAAGTTCTCCATCCCTTCATTCTCCTTCTCCACCAGCGCCACCGCTGCTCCCCTGGCCAACAAGTAAACCGGCAGCGACAACAGCGCTCAAGGGGTCGTCACCTGGGCAGATGTGACCAAGAGAGATGGCACTCACGGCGATAACAGTGCACAGGGCGTTGTTACCTGGGCTGATGTCACAAGAGAGATGGCGACAAGAGTGCTCAGGGTGTTCTCACTCGGGCGGACGGTGGCAAGCGGGAGGAGGATGCTTGAGCTCTACCTTGCTACCCCTGCAGGTTCTCGGTACGCATATGTCCAATTTTGTAAACATCTAGATAGTATCTTGCTAATCATGGTTTGCGTGATAGACGGAGATCACGGCTTACTTGGGAAATTTCTATGAGGGAGTATCTGGACGGAGGAGGAGTAGCGCACCTTTTCCATGGGGGCGGGAGGCAGACGGGATGAATGGGGTGAAAGGTAGAATATTTGGCCTTTATGAAGGACAAGAGTAGGAATAAATGGGTAGGTACACTTACAATTTAACCCGATCTCTTTAGCCACAATTGCTTGGTTCCCTAGAAGTCGGTGTGTATGCAGTGTGATTCGCTACTGTACAAGTCCACCGCGCATGGGGCATGGATGTACTTGACATACCTCTAGGTACCTACTGTTGGCTCAGTCGCCATCACCTACCGGTCAACCTTAACGTGGTTGCTCCAGTGGAAAGTAAGCCTGTCAAGCTACATCAACCGCCAAGTTCTCAGTAGGCGATCTACGGTGCAACGTCCTAAGGACGTAGCAGCATCTACCGTAGAAACTCGCGAAATTGGTTACCTATGGGACCTTCCCTCTTTGAGCGCCTAGCAGGGCATATGCTGGCTTACGGAGCGCCAGCATATGCGAGCAGATGTGTCTGTCCAGTTAGTGAAAACTCGAGGACATTTCCCATCACTCTAATTTGCGTGCGTTTCAATGTATATAGGCTCGGGCTTGCCCTGTATAGATATGCCCCCTGTCCGGCGCTCAAAGAGGGAAGGAAGGTCTTATAACCAATTTCGCGAGTTTCTACGGTAGTCCGGAGAGACATGACTACTGTACTGTATGTGATACTTTTCCGCACTAATGTGCGTCGCTGGGTAGGACATACCAATGCCCGTCCGCTGCACTTTTCCTTCCAAATGTTGAAATGACTAATTCTTCATTCACTTCGTTGTTCGTGATTCTTTTCCCATCACATATCGGATCCATCGCTCGTTCATCGCGATTTTAATCACCATGTCGCTCTGCGCTATTCTTCCCTTAGCCAGGGTCGCCATGTCTCGAAGCCGAAAAGCGTGTAAGACCATTGGCTGGCCGATCCCAGAACGTGAGTGATCGCTCCTACTATACCCTGTTAGTGCATTGGCGTCATCAGCGGCACAATGGGGGTATTTTGGGGAGGCCCTACTAACACTAGTACCTCGCATCGCCTAAAGCCCTCCGTTTTACATAGGTTACGCCGTTTTTGACAGCCGCGCAATTGCAGGCAAACGAATTCTCCGGGGAAATCTTCGGCTTCCTTGATCACCACCAACGGTTCCGCGAGCTGTATACAGCATTCTGACAAAGCGCTGACCGACAAGATGGGTACCATCTCGGTCATCCCCTCGGACGCTACTACGATCCCCGCATGCGCGCGAATCCAGTCAGGAAGATGTCGAAGCAGAAAGCGAACGGGTCATCTCTCGGGCACAGTTCATGGTCCTCGATAGGTAACTTCGTTTCCCTGTCGGTTCCGGTCCCCTTCTATCTTCCAGAAACCTGGTCTCTTGCCCACTCTTCAGATTCTTCTTCTCACAATTCAGCATCAAGCTTCAGGGAAACACACAAGAGATGCAAGTACGTGCCGACTTCATGGCTGCGGGACACCAATGCTCGCATTGCGTACAACACCCTCCAAGTGACAGAGTCAGACGAGAAGATCGACACGGAATACCTAAACACCCCCAAGAGAGAAGCAGACATTAAGGGTGCTCTACGAGGGCAGCTTTGACGACTCAGACTGGCAGTCATTCTCTTGTCAAGCTCACTGGTCCTGGTGACTCTTGGCTGGGTTGTTCGAGAATCGACATCTCGGACTATAGAAGTACAGGCGCAATTCCCCGGTAACATCCCATCGAAGCTACCAAGACATCGCAGGAGTGAAGAGCTAAACGCTGATGACTGTGTGCTTTGCAGATCACGTCGTGAAAAATACGCCAGAAGTCTTCTCGCTAGCCATCAAAGCAACAGAGTGGAAAGAGGTTGTCTTCCATAACAACTTCGAAGACAAGACCCGCTGGAAGGGGCCGCTAAACGATGCGGTCGACAAGGCTTGTACATCGATATTGGCGTTATCAAGATCCCTAAAGAGGATGCTGAGAAGCTGCCGAACCAGACTCTCCCCATCCCGGGAGAAGAGGATGGGTATATCGTTGGGTTGGAGGTTTATCATCAACTTCACTGCTTGGTATGTCGTTTCTACCTGATGTAGCTCTCCTGATATATTCATTAACGACCTTTTACCCGGACTAGGACCTGATTAGGAAGTATTTCTACCCCGACCGCTACGGCGGCGACAGAGACATCACGGAGCAGCGGCGCAAGGAGTACTGGATTCATCTTAGTGAGTACTTCCAGCACCAATCCCAACAATATGACCACTAAACTAACATCTCCAACCAACAACACACTGCACCGATAACCTCCGCCAGACTGTTATGTGCTACTCCGACATCAGCGCCATCCCCTGGAGATATATGGAACGAGTGCACGCCAATTTCCCCTCGGCTAAGATGACACACATCTGCCGCGACTTTGGCAAGCTTACGGGGTGGATGTTGCATCCGGATAGACATTTCCCACAGGAGGAGTAACAGCTTCGGCTGAAGGTGTTGCAGGCTGGTGCACTCGCTGAGAGCGTGAAGCATCCTTGATGTCCTGTCTGTTGATGATGCTAGGATGGACTCGGATGATAGCTCGTGAGAGGATGAGAATGGATCGGTAGTTCCCAGAGAGCATCGATGCATCACCAAGTATGATGCATTGGATCTTAATCTACCTGTCTTTGACAAGTTCTTCGATACATCCGTCCACATACAAAAGCCCTTGAGAATCCAAGAAAAAGTTGAAGCATAGTGATACCTCTAGCAACAACCATTTTACCCGTCTTACTACCACGATCGTTCACATCCAACCAGTCTGCGCATAGCTATAGGGATATCCAACATGTGCACAAACCATATTCTGCATCGGGTGTGTAGAACGTGCGAGAAGATCGTCTTCATCGCCACTAAAGAGGAGCCATGCGAACTGGTCAAGAACGATTCTACCAAGTTCTGGGGCGATTGCGGAACGTCTGCCAACGAGGTGTACGCTGAGTTTATACTCTTTTGTCTTCTGTGCGAGGAGAGATTTTCTACGCCAGTTTAAAAAGGGAATGGGGCAGATCTCAGCTTGATCAAGCATGGGCCCTGGACGTTGAAAATTGCAATCAAGGCATACGTAAGGGAGAGTATCTGGAATAGTCAATAGAGGTACTTAGGCGGCTTAGAGGAAAGGGCAGTGAAGATCTCATGAACACTATTTCCCATTGTTAAGATTCATTTTTAGCGCAGTCATTACCGTACAACTAACCATGAAACTGGTTTGCTTTCCGAGGAGGCTGCTGGAGTCCAAGTACTAAAGTACGTAAGTCGAAGCAAGTCTAGGTAACCAAGATCTTTATTCCGAAATCTTCAACACAGGTCTCAGGTTCTACTAATACCCCGAACCTTCCCTCCCTAGGTTCTCCCTTTCGACCTCAAAACACAGCAGGCCTAGATAACAGCCCCCCTCCCCCTCATATTACCTCCCCACCACCCACCTCCTCAACGGCTCAATATGCCTACACGTACGTATGCTTCACATCCGAATCGACATGGTTCCTGCCCAAAGAAGGGTAGTAAGGAAGTGTGCTAACCATAATAACAAAAATAGGTAGTAGATGACGAAGAAGATGCATAAAGCTCTCTTGGAACACAGGCCGACTAATAGCTACCGTACCTGACGGATTGGCATCATACGAGCCATTGTGGGATGGTGGTGATGCTGAACGATATCATGCATGGGGATGTGGAGTGTACGCCCGAGATGGTGCGTCCTACTTGAGTGAGAGCAACTTGGACGGCGTGTAGGCGGTACTGAGTGGATGGGGAACTGGGTGGGCTGGGAGGATATACATACTCGGACCTTGCTGGTCATGGTTCCGTGTTTATGTCTATAGAGACAGGGGGAGAAAAAAGGAAGTCTTTGAATATGTACGTACCAGACACATTTTGACATGGACACAGAACCAAGTCCCGTCCGTGACGGATTGCATGAGACTGCTGGCTAGCCAAGAATACAGCCAAAGGTCGCATTTATTTCTGTGATGGGTGGGCCATGGCTATGAGCTTTGCAAGAAGTACAGCAACATACAAGATCCAGCAGTCAAAGAAACAAAGCGTTCGTAAGTCAATGCCATTCATGTTATGTCATGTCCTGTATGCCAGGATTTTGTCTGTCTCTAATGTAGATCTCCGAAGGGGCTCCCTACCTCTACTACATTGCAGGTATATCGTGCCCCCGGCCTGTTCTTTTGTTTTTTTCCAACCAGTCGCCGCCGTCCATATGCACAAGAAAAAGGAAACGAATTGTTACATGAGGAAGAAGTAGAGTAAAAGGAAAAGGAGATCAAAGTCAATGCTTTACTCGGCATCGAGAGGAGCCTTGGGAGGGGTGTTGTTCACCTGGATACCACCGCGCTTCTTGTCGTCGCTGTCAGGCATGGGAAGAGCCCAGCCGCCCTCGCTCTCGGGGGTGGCGAGCCAGAGACGGAGGAGGTGACGACGGGGGGCAGGAGGGGCAAAGTCTGTTTGGAAGATGTTAGTAAGTATCAGAGTCATCCATCAGAAAGAGTAGAGAGACAAGAAAAAAAACTCACCCCTATAAGCAGTACGAGCATGCAACAAATGCGCATTGCTCAAGAACTGGATATCGCCGACCTCAAGAACCATATGCAGCGCCAGCCTCTGGCACGTCTCCTCCAGAATCTGCATCGCCCTCAACTGCTCCTCACTGAGCGCAGGAATCAAGCCATTATCCGAGAAGCGAGTCAGAGACCTGACATAGTAAGGATCCCACTTGCAGTAGAGCCTTCCCTTGCCGCCGTTCTCAATGTACACAATCGGCTGACGGACCCACTCCTCCTGGCCCTCCGACACCTCGCCCTTGCGGTCAAAGTACCAGATGGGCTTGGTGAGGAGCTCGGCCACATCCGGGTGCTCCTCCTGCAAAGTGTTCCAGACGTTATGGACAGAGACAATATCGGATTCTCCGCCCTCCTGCGCGCGGTGCACGCACAAAAGGCCGACAATGTCACCGTCGTCGGCGTGGAAGAACTGTCTGGCGGCGGTGCGGTAGATGCGCACCGTGTGGATCTGGGTCGGGTCGTCGCCGACGTCCTTGACGTGGCCCAGCACGTGGCCGCGCCCGTTCTGCGAGATGAAGTAGCCTAGGTAGGTTCCCAAGCCCATGTAGGCGACCGCGTTCTTCTCGGCGCCCCAGACGTCAGCGGGGAAGCGCTTGAACAGAATGAAGCCCTTGCCGTTGAGCAAGTCGTCGCGGAGGCTTGTGAGGACTTTGCCGAGCTTGGGGAGAGGGAAGTTCTCTTGCGAGATACCCGTGAGGGGAGTGCCGGAGGCGATGAAGGCGTCGGCTGTGTCGGAGAGTTCCTGCACTTCTTCGTCGGTAAAGGGGTGAACCCAGCGCTCGGGGTTGTTGACGAAGTCCTCGCGCTTCCAGACGGTCGGGCCGGTGATCTCCTTGGGGAACTCGGAGTAGGGCTTGAGGACGTCGTAGAGGGGAGGGTGCTGGCCCGAGGTCCGGATGCCGTCGGGGAAGATGTCACGGGGGGCGCCTTGGTTGTGGTAGGCGTTCTTGTGCTTGAAGGCGGCGGGAGAAGCAGCCGCGGAGGGCTGGGCCTCATCAACGAGAATTCCGGGAGCCATTGTGTCTGAGGATATATATGTGTGTGAGGGTTTGAGGTATGTCTGAGCGAGTGATCGGTGAGTTCAAAGACGGTAGGAATGAGATGTCTTTGAATGTGGATGTGAGTGATCGATGCCTACAATGGAATGCACTCGGAAAGTGAGGGGGTATAATGGAGAGATATGAAACTGTTTGACATCGAGTGAACTTTGGAAACCATCTCGACCACCATCATATTTATAACAGTAGTTGTATGGCTTGGTGTGGATTGCGTGATCATTAGTTGCTTAAGGTAGGCTAACCCAACCTAGAGGCCGGTTCTGGTTGCGATATCCCGAGAATCGATGGCGTGCTCAAATTCCGATGACGTGAAGCTTCAACCCCGCAAATCCCCCAAACATTTCGGGACTGTGATTGCCTTGTTGGCCATGAAGTTTTACTGAAAGGAGGAAGGAAATGCATCTTCTAGACTTCAATCAGATGCCGTCATTTCTTTGTCCATCCCATTTCTCCTCCATGTAAAGCGAAAAGGGGGTTGTTTGGGGAGGGAGGGTTAGGGTTGAGTATGTACTTTGGCGAGCATTGCGCCATGTACAACCGTCGTACCGATCCCCTCGTGGATGAGCCATTCCCGGTTGACCGTTGTTGCCGATCGGATAACGGGATGGCAGTTGAGCCGCGAAGAAGCTTCCGAGCTTTGGTCGTTGGTGCTGCTAACACGCCTTGGACGGCTCCAGTCGGATGGCCACTAACGCAGGACGGTGATGCTCTTGCCCATTGTCGTGCTAGATCTGTGATTTTGATGGGGATGAGAGTAAGAGAGGTGGCTCCTTGAAGATCCGCATTGAGCACGACGTGTTAACATCCTCCGAAACCGCTTTCTTGCGGATATAAATGTCCATCAGCACTAGGTAACTTCGCATGCAGTTGTAGTCACAGAGAATCACTTGGAATTCCCGGTCCATCAGATAAGATCTTAAGAGCTACTTACCTAAGCACTTTGCTCCATCGATCCCTCTTGTATCCCCTTGTTTGTTCTCCAATGTATGTAGCTCTCTTTGTCTGTTTCCACCTCGCATTTGTTCAGCTATTCCAGCAGGCGTTGCTTATCAACCCTTCCTCCTAACTAGAATCTGAGTTCTGACGTAGACTTCAACAGCGGTGGTATTGCGTCCCCTTCAGAATGAGCACTCGTTACCAATTCCTGCTTCCTCACGCTTGCAGCTTTCCATGAGCCTCTGCACCTCCTCCGCGTGCTCCGGGGATAAGGAAAGTTCCAGAGCGCGCCGTTTCAACCTTTCAAGGAGTGCCGGATCAGAAATGACAGCTCCAGGTGGTCCACCAGTTGGAGAGATAACCGCACCGTCATTGGGGTAATACGTTTCCTCTCCGTGTTCATCGCCCAAGCATCTCACAATCTCCGGATGGTTAGCCTGCCGGAAGTCAATTCCCTTTCCTTCTTGGACAAGCATCTCCCAATGTCTCTCGAATTCGTCGCCATACACGAGGAGCCCATCATCGCCCTGGACTCGATGAAGCCCTCGGACATCCTCAGTCGTGACCAAGAAGTTGAAGTGCGCCTGATATGGTATGCGACCGAAGCGCGTAGGCTCGAGATTTGCCCACTGAGCTTCTGGTGTGATGTTGTCGTTGACGAATCTTAGTAACCCTTCAGGGGTGATGAATTCGAAGACTCTGGTCCAACGGCCCCCGAGAAGTCTATATTGTCCGTCTCTATTTCTCCTGATATCCTGGATCATAAACCTGACCGTGGTCACTTCGAACCTATTGAGTTGCAAGCCCAGTGTGGCTAAGCGCTTCACCGTGTCGAACTCCAGGCGGCAGTCCGACAACTCGAGAACACGGAGAGTGTCGGCATGACGCGCGATGAACTTCTCGAGACCCGCCTGGCTGTAACTGATGCTTTCAAGACTCAAACAGTTGAGATGAGGCAGGTAGAGTTCACCATCGTTGGGGCTAGCCGCTTGTCCAACCAGCAGATCGAAGAAGTAATGGTCATCGGCCTTTTTGGCGCAGGACCATGCAACTGGAAATCTCCGGTATGCTGTGAGACCTAGGATGCGCAGGTTTTGAGCGTTTGCGAGACAAGAAAGCAGTTTGTACTGCATCTCGAGGTGACGTTGACGGCGCTCCGGCTCCCCACCGGGGCAGTCGACCATTCCAATGTTGAATGTAAATTTGACCAGAGTTTCGGAGATCGCTGGTACATGCGTTAGTTGAAGAGGGATTTGGGGAATCTTATACTCGAAGTAAGTACTGCTGAGCCAGTGCAGTTGAAGCCACCTGTTGCCGACTGCGTTCTTCTGTGCCAGAGCTGGAAGAATGTAGAGCTCGGTTCCCTTCAGAAAGATATCGCTTGCTCCGGCATCTTCCACAGGTACGATTGGAGGCCGACAGGTGCACTTCCAGCGCTGGCTCCGAAGATCTCTGGACCGGGCTAGAGTGATCTCTCTGCCGCAGCGGAGATTGAAGGTATCGAAGTCGATGGAAGCGGAGGTAAAAGTGCGGAGTTTTTGCATCCGCGCAATGGCCTCGAGAAACACGGGCAAAAGTCCGTCGCGTACACTGTACGGTCGTTCTTCGCCATTTCCACTTGGAACATCCAAAGGCGAGTATGAGTGCCAAAACAGACCGTTCTTTTCGCATATAACCATCTGATCCCAGGGTGGTACTGAGATAGGCGGGAAAGGCCATTGAATCCTGTTTCCTTCAGCAATGGGACAGTCCAGCTCGAGCCAGATCAGCTCTTGGACGTGTCGACTTAGCCTAGGGCTATAGGCGACGCGCAGAAATGTTGCAAAATCATTTCCAATGGGAGAGACCGCCACTTGGCGAAAGAGGTATTGAGAAGCGACAGCCTCGAACGACCGGCAGGTTTGACGGAGAGAGAGGTAGTCAGCCTGATGAGTGACTTGACCAAAGATTAAAATGAGGAGATCCTTGTCGCGCCGCAAGGCGTGAGACATGGTGATTGTTGTTCAAAGGATATCGTTGTCGAGAAGGAGCGCGTGAGAAACAGCGATGCGTGACTTGACCAAGGATCAAAAGGAGTAGATCGTTCTTGAGGAGATTGTCGTTGAGAAGGAGGGCATGAGAAATGACGATTGTGGTTTGAGTCTATTCTGATGTGCGAGTTTACTTAACCTAAGCTTAAAAGGAGGAGCAGATTGCTGAGAAAGGGGGCTCTGATGTGCAAAGTGACTTGACCAAATATTTATAGAGAGAAGATCATTATCGAGAAGGAGGGCGTGAGAGATGGTGATTGTTGTTTGACTGCGTTCTGATGTGCAAGTGAAAAGGAGCGCGTCCACTAGGCGCGGTAGTTTTCGCGCTATAAGTTTTTTCCTTCCTTCCGAATTAGATTTGAATGAATAGTTGTAATGAGTGCACTGCGCGTTTGAGAAGCCTCCCTCATCATAAATGCTCACATGTGCAATAATCATTCAGTTAGTTGTGTTAGACATCAGTTGAGTTAAAAAAGCATAACGAGTCCTTCAGCTGTATTTGTAGGTCTACTGAGCCGCTTCCATGACGTAGTACCTGCGAATTTCGCGGCATGGCACCCGCGACGATATGAAGGCTGTGATGTTACAGAACGAGGCGCTTGAATGGATGTGCCTCTGTGTTGAAGACGTATTCATCGAGATTGATGAGATCAGGCTCGCTGAACATGAGATAGAAGTACTTGAGTGTCTCTCCAAGCCAGAAGCTCTCCATGGAATGGCTCATGGGCGGTTTGCCCTCCTTTACGGTAACGTCGAGCAGCGCTGAGTTGGCCAGTTCGGTCCTGGTGTTGGAGTCAATAGCCTGGAACATGGCCCAGGCTGAGTCTGGAAGGTCACGACGACCCGTGATGCGGTAAAGGAGAAAGACGCTCTCGATAGCCTCGGGGCGAAGGATATAGCGCGCATCTGAAATCGACAAGAAGCCTTTGGGTAGCCTTTTGTGGTTAATGATTCTGTTCGCCTTATGCAGATCATTCTCTTTATTCTCGGACAGCCCCCAGCCAGCCTCGTCAACGACGGCCAATTTCCATTTTTCCTCATCCCATGGACAGTCATCGGTCGAGTCACAGGGTAGCACCTGGAAAACCTCGGGCATTATACCTAAGGGCATAGATTTGTATGCCCAAACGCAGCCGTCCATGAGCTGCTCTCCCTTGTGGACATGAGTGTTATTCTGGACGAGTTTGCCTCCAAGGGCAAGCATGCCGCCGGTAAAACAAGCGAGATGCTGGCCTTCTGGACGCAGTTGTGTCACTCTCTTTCCATTTTCTGACCCGACAAGGACCATGCCCGTCATTAGAACGTCTTGCTGATCAGGTAGCATAGGACGGAACAGGTTGTAACGAATGGCTGTATCCATGGCTGCCTTGTACATGTCGGCGTACATGGGAAGCAAGCCGCCGAGAAGGGCATGAGTCTTGGGGAGGTATTCGTAGAGGGAGTCGGCCATTGCACCTAGCGTGTATTGGTTGTGCCTGCCAAAGTCCTGCCGTCTTGCATCGACCACGACAGGCCACATGCCGGGAAGACGTGTCTTTTGCTGTTGTTTCTGGAGAGCCTCCATAATATTTTGCACAGCATCAAACCACCTGGGATCGCCCGTCAAAATGGAGAGACGGATGAACTCGAGAGAGAAGGACCCAATCTCGGCAAGGAGGACAGCGTCATGGGCGATTTGTCGTTCTCCACGGGCAGCGTCATGGAAATTCCACCTCGTCTGGGGCATCCTATTGGGAGTGTCGAAAGCCAGGTACAGGACCTCGCCGACCTCCTTGGCCTTTTGGAGCAACCTTTTGTCTCCGCTAAGGTCATAGGCCGCCAAGAAGCCGCCCAGGTACCGGATATTTGTCTCGAAGACGTTGATTTCGGCGCGGGAGGTGGTCTCAAAGCTGATGTTGGCAGCAGCAGCAACGGCCTCGTAGAACTGATCCTTCAAGCCCATAATCCATAGGGTGTCAAGGCTGTCTACCAGTGTTGCTCCCCATCCTCCAAAGGTATCTTTCCGGCCGCCGTCAACTGGCTCCAGCTCGTCACTCATCCATGCCTTGGTGCGGTACGAGTTCCAGCAGCGAAGAAAGGCATCTTTGACGGCAGCTTGTCTTTCGAGGCGTACCTTTCGATCATTGTCAGACTCCGGGCCGAAGGTGGTCTGTACTGTGGGCAGTCTCGAGGGGGGCCCTGTTGGCAGCTGTCTCATGTTGGTGACGGGGTGCTGGGGAGGTTTCTGTAGTCTTTCTCGTATAGAGACCGGGGATGAACCCCTATTCGAGTCCGCTTTGACAGCATCTGAGGAACTCGAGGCGGAGGAGAATCTGAGCCTGGCAAGTTCGAGGTTGCGGTGCGAGGTAAAGAGCATGAAGCAAGTGACACAAGCAATTAGCAGTGCCGCTCCCCACCGCCGAGCAAGGGGCGGCATTGTGGGAGCTGAAAGTGGAAGTTTGGAACTGGAGGCGTGAGAATCGACAATCCGTTGGGTTGGAGATGTCAAAAGCTAAGATACGTGGAGAATGTGGACGGATCGAAGTCGAATTTCAAACCAAGTTCGATCTGTGTGACGGGAGGTTGTTGCACCGAAGTCGTCCACCGTCTCCTGCGTCTTGGCCTCAAGGTTCAGAGGACTTCAAAGTAACCGTACCATGCATTACATCGGAAGTAATAATAATAATAATAATCTTATTCCTTAGCTATATATATCTATAGTGCCGTATTAGTAAGAGGTCCTTTTTTAGGTTCTCTAAAGAGAAAATCATTTGATGATAAGTGTTACTAGATAAAAACCTCTAGCTCTATCTTAGTTACAGACGAACTGCGCTGCTCCTTTCTTCCTTCTACTTATTGAATCTATACTAAAAATCT
>HF970596.1:85494-99244 GCA_000604205.2 Neurospora africana FGSC 1740
GTAGCGATTCATTTAATCCTTGATAGGTTTGGGACAATTCGGAAGATATCTCGTCCAGTATATTAGGAGTACCAAGCTAATAGACAAACCAGCATTAGACTGTACAAGTCAGTAAAAAAAAGTAACAGTTGGCACGAACAGTGACAGTGACAGAACAAGTGCATACAACTACAGCACACATCGTGTTTACCTTGGCCTTTTAATATAATGGAAGAAATCGAGGATGATGGCGCTGTTGCATCATGTCATCTCGTTTGAATCGTTACGGCGGCTCCGCTCTCAGACCACGAGGCAGTGAGACAGCGAGACACCGACGCGGCAACGAGACAGTCGATCAAGATGGCATATTGCACTACCTACCTAGGTTGCTGGAAGAAGTCGACCGGATTTTCCGTACACAGAGACTTATGTCAGCCACAGCATGGTGCGTGGTGAACGTACAAGTACGATACGCAGTGGGAATTGTGAGGTTCGCGTGCTTGGTGATTATGACTTTTGTTGCCGGGCTGGTACGGGATGAAAACTCGAAGTTGATGATGACAGAAGCGATGGTAAGTTTCTGAGAGAACTAAATAACCTTGTATGTGTTGATCTAATATTTTGTTTTATGTTATACAGACCATTGATTTTTAATCTTGATAGGACAGTAATGCTAGAAGTTTCTTGGAGCTCAAAAATGCCGTGGTGATGCTCACGTTTTTTTTTTGACTTCCCTCTGGTGTCCTTCATCCTTTCGGTTCTTTAGATGCCATCCAACGTCACTTGTTCCGCTTTCCAACCACGATCAAGCCCGAAACACTGCCATTTGAGGAACTCTCAAAGACAAGCGTCCAACAAAGCCATGAGACTCTGTTTCGGTAGCTGACCAGAGCACTGCAAGACCAGAATCGTCGCCAGTACCGTATTTGAGCGATCTCGCTGCCGTACTGCTCTGTTCTCTGTCGCTAATGCCGTTACTAGGGCCCAGAGATTCGGTAACTGGACGAGGCCTGTTAGCGCTGGCAGATTCACGGTTCGAGACGGGAAAGTTTTGATGATGCAAAAGTAGTGAATAATGATAGAACTCACATTACTCTCCATCAGTCTCTTCAAATCCGGGACGGCACTCTTGCCAGTTTCGTGGTCCTTGGCCGACCTAGCCAGCCCACCGATGCTCGCATGAAGCGTACTGTGAACACCCCTCGCCTCACCTATCAGCATACCCTCCGACATCCTAAGGATCTCATCGAAGAGCGGTCGCTGTTCCCGTGCACCCCACTCTTGAGCGGCCGAGAAAACGTCGGCAAACAGCTTGGGAAGACGCCGATTACGGCTGAGTCTCTGCTCGACTGCAAGTGAGGAGGAGTCCCCGAACTTGGCTTTGTAGTAGAGAGTGGCGAGGGAGTCGAAGCTGTCGAAGCCTGCTGTTTCCACCCGTTCCATAACGCTTTCCATGCGTTCGTCCAGCGTAGGTCGTTTGGTGGGCAGTGAAGCTGGTTGTCTGGGAGCTTTGTGGTTTACTTCTGCAGATGCAGTACAGGTGGGACGGTTGGAGGAAGCCCTTGTCTCTTTCATCTCGGGCAGGTCCTGGGCAACAGAAGATGAGAGAGCTACCTGGCTTGGGTTGGGTGTTGCTGGTGGCTGGATTTTCCAGTTCAAGATATTACTTCCCTCTTCTTCTGTGAATCCCACAGTCATTGCATCATGTCCATCGGTAGAAAATAGCAACGGGTCAACATTAGGGCTATCGTGAACTACTGGAACCACCGATTAGTTGACTGCACCATAGAGAATGGGCCTTTCTCGTGAACTTACAGAATGAATCGCCGTCATGTGCAGAGACACCAAGGGCATAGTTGTTAGCATGGCCATCAGCTGCACGATGCTGAGTGTCGAACGGCTGCATTTGGAGGCGTAAATATTCATGTAGAACAGCCGAAGTGTATCCGTTATCCGTGAGGTTCGATTGTCCTACAGTAAAGACTCCCGGTGGTTGTGTCGTTAATGGCGTTGTAACGGGCGATAGGTCAAATAGCTGACTGGCATCGGCATGGAAAGCGTGTGGGCTGTGATAGTTGTGCAAATGAATGTCATCAAACACCACCAGTTCTTCGTTAGCCCTCGGAGATGGGCTGTTGTCTGTGGTATATGCTGGAGTCGGAAGCTGTACAGACGGGCTCCTGTTCGTATCCTCACCATCGCCAACACCAGGAGCATCACCATCCGTAGATGTTCCCTTCGTTCTCTCATGATATTCGAGTTTTTGCTGTAATTCCCCTAGGCGTGCCTTCATACGGTGACCTTGGGTTACGGATTAGTGACTGCTACTGACAGCCCCCAGAATAGGGGCGCAAGACTTACGATATGTCCTCTGTGCAACACGGTTCTGAATGCGCTTCTTTTCTTTTCGGTCCTTCACCTTAGTCCAGTCATCCTCCACGGAAAGCTTGGTTTCGGTGAGGTCGGGCAAGGAGTAAGGATGAGCGGAAGGCTTCGATGAAGACATGATTCGATATGAGCTTCGGTCTGTTGCCTGGGTTGGCAACTAATCCAAGACAGGTCTCGCAACTGTTGAGGGATATTGTAAGTGCCAAAGTATAAGGTCTTGAATAACTGCTTTTCGTCAGCCCTACGGGGAAAGTCAAGCAGAAATACTGTGCTTTCGCAGTCTTGGGGAGACCCTGTGATCCCCCGGGGTTAAGTACCTGATCTGGAAGGCATCGCGGTGTAGCTCGAAACGGAAGTACCTAAAGTGTAGAAGATAAGTGGGGGCCCACAAGGCCGCGTGCGTGGCATCGAAGCCTCTCCATTCAGCACGGGCTGTTGTGTAGCGGCACTGAATAAGTACCCTGAGCACATAGGCAACGATACATAGTACGTTCAGGGCGCGAAACCTATGATCCAGCGGCAATGTCACCTGTTGTGAGTCGGTAGCGTGCCCGTGCTGTGGACTCCAGACAGAGATGGAACCTTGAAACTATTCACAGTCTCGAAACAGCCACAGAACGATCTAAGTCCCATGGCCCGAAAGGAATCAGTACTTTTCCAAGGGTATCACGAAGGCGGAAATTCAGAGAGCAGCTCAGGTGAATAACAAAATCCACGAACATGGGCTGCAGCGTTAACCCGCCTCATCCGTCAAGTGACTTGATTGGATGCGACTGACAAAAGATCTCGACATTGCAAAATGACCAAGCGTCAAAAAATGTCACCAGATGCATGGAGTAAACGGGCAACGTGAATGGTGTGCTCAACGGGAAACCCTGCGCTTGCGTGGGTGACTTAAGGGAGACCATCTCGATGCAGTGATGCGGGATTGCAGATGCTGCAGTTCGGTTCCTTTACCCAAAGAATACAAGGGGCAGATGCCTCAGCCCTAGTCCCTGCTCCTCCCACACAATCTCACCCATCCATTACCACCGGAGTAGACACCTGGCTGATCTGATCTCGATGTGAGGTGTCGCAAAGGGAAGATTCCGAGCAGCGGCTAGTGCCAGCCTTAAAAAGCTTGTCTAGAGTATGGACTCGCATCAGAATGCCGAAATAAGCCCGTCCATAATCGAAGTTCAAGCGACGGCAGGAGTAAGAGATGGTCATGGGGATGGGGCATCTTTTCGATCAAGAATTGGTGTAAATGGAAGAGTAGAAAACCCTTTCAACCTTGTGCCAGAGATATTCTTGATCTGATATTGATGCAAAGGCTTTGTTCACGCCTCGTATGGATCGGTAGAGTCCCGCTAAGTCTCATTCAAGTCAGATTTATTCTCATGCTATTTTGGCCAGTGATTTGGTTTGCTGTGTGTTGAGGCGTCAGCATGCAAGTCTTTCACCATGTGTAATTGGCCGTACAACGTGGGGTAAATCCGACTTGATTGAGTCTTTGCGGTCCAAGAAGATGCACTTCTGTTGGAAATGTGGGCGAAAGCCATGACATGATTGCTTAATGTTTGCTCGTCAAACGCAAGATGTCGGGCTTCAAGCTAGGAAGGATGACCCAGGGGTAACAAAGTCCATGCGTAACGACACTAATGACAAGCAAGTCTTGTGATGGTGACATGGATGGTGATAACTGCGACATTTCTCCACGCCCCCCTGAACCGCCTTCTTTCCAAATAAAGGTGGTAATAGTGGTGAGGGGTTGGAGGTCGGTAGATGTAGTTGAGATGACAAAGCGTTAGAGATGCGCTTGATATTAGGGCTTCGTTTCGAATGCCTTTTCGGGGCAGCAAGCCGACCAACACGATGTTGTGGCACCCATAAATGGCGAAACATCACTGTAGTGTAGCGACGTGAGGCTCGAAATGAATGTGGCGGCCTCGTACGTTGTGTTGTATCAGCTGGCGGTGTGAGACTGAGGACCGTTATGTTGCTCCTCGAATTCAGTGGCGGTGTTGCTGCGAGCCTTCCACCAAGCGGGAAGATATTTGTACCAAAGATAGGTCTCTATGGTGCCCATGGTAATGAAGAAGATCATAATGTACTTGTTCCATTTGTTGCTGATTCCAAGGTGCTCGAAGCTGAAGGCGGCGTAGGGGATCTTTGGCTTTGCTCCCGAGTTTTGTACGAGACTTGCGCGTGCGGCCTGGAAGGAAAACAGTCGAGAAGCATACTGCGCTTTTGTCGTAGTTGTCCTCAGTGGTCGTAGACAGACGGTAGGAGCCGATAAACGAGCGAAACGAACTGGCCATGTAGGGCGCATCGTGACAACCGCAAGCAATGGAGGTCGAGAAAGTCACTCCGATTCCAAATGAGTTGATGGCGGGTGTTTGGGGGATCAATGACAGCCAGGTGTTGCTGTACTGCGTAGAGGCTGTGGACGTCGCTGGGATTCGTAGAATTCTGGCAGAGAAAGATGGAAGATGAATTAAATCGCGAGGAAGTGAGATGGACGGCGGTCGGCCTGCAGATTTCTCCGGTCGTCCCATGCGCCTTCCATCCTAAGCGGCCCGAACCGTTGCAATGACTGCATGGAGTGTGGTCCATGACAGTGTCTTTTGAATACGCAACACTGTGCAGAGGCCCCCAAAGGTTCCTGAACCGACTTCAGCACTCAACCACGGGCCCTCAGCTTCCACTTCCCTTGTTGCACCCGGACGTCACGTCACGACCACAACCCCATCTGCATTCACGGCCGTCTGATGCTTCAACTACCAGTGACTTGCTGACTATCCGGATTAGGGATGAAGCTCAGGTCACCCCCACGGAGGCACATTGTTCGCTTCTCTGAGCTTACTGTTAAGCTGATCGCAACCCCGCAGATAGTTGACAAATTCCAGTCGTTGACTTACACTTTGTTCCCATTCCAATTCTGCCCGTTGTAAATACAGCGCGTCACAAATCAGCCTCTTGCTTTACGACATGGCACCTTCATATACAATGCTCGGAGAGGTGACAAGTCCCATTCTCGCTCCGCAGCCGGCCGCCACCAAGGCCGCCGGGAGCTTCGTCCCCCATCCAACTCGGGCTACGGTACCCCGTTTCGAACCGGACGGACCACAAGAACTGGAGTGCCAGCTCCAGGAACTCAGCATGGGTCCCAACCCGTTGACGGGTATCCCAACCTTCCCCACCCATCAAGAACACCGTGAGCACATCCTCCTGCACATGGCAGCTGTGTTCCGCAATTGGGCGCGCATGGGATACACCGAGGGCATCTCCGGTCACATCAGCGTCCGCGACCCGGAGTATCCCGATTGTCTCTGGATGAATCCGATCGGGAAGCATTTCGGGCTGATAAATGCCAGCGATATGGTTTGCTTGGAGATTGATACCGGGAAAGTCGTTGGAGGGAATCGGGTATGCTGAGACATGTCGTTTGCGAGTTTGCCTTATTCATGTCTAACACTTTCGCCAGACCCGCCCCGTAAACGCACCCGGCTACCATATCCACTCGCAAATCCACAAAGCCCGCCCAGATGTCCACGCCATCTGCCACGCCCACACCATCGCCGGCCGCGCCTGGTCTGCCTTCGGCAAGCCTCTTGACATGCTGCACCAGGACATCTGTGACCTGTACAACTCCCTCGCCGTTGACTCTACCTACGGCGGCATTGTCACTGCCGCCGAGGAGGGGCAGCGCATCGCTTCCGTCTTGGGGACGCACTCCAAGGCCGCCATCTTGTTGAACCACGGACTGCTGACTGTTGGATCGACGGTGGATGAGGCTAGTTTCCTCTTTGGCTTGCTTGATAGGAGTTGCGAGATTCAGCTTCGCGTGGAGGCTGCTTGTGCGGGGAACCTGGAGCTAAAGAAGAAATTTGTACCGGACGAGATGGCCTTGTTCAACTTCCGTATGGCGGGCGAGAAGAACTGGCTATATGCGGAGGCGCAGCCTGACATTGAGTATGAGATTGAAATAGCGGGCGAGAAGATCAAGCAAGAGGTGGGAAAGATGAAGGTTGATGGGAAGTGAAAGAGGAAGGTAGGAGTGGCGGCTGGTTGCAATTTGGGTTCGGGACCCAGTCAATCCCTGGGCGTGTTATGGTTTTCCACTGATGATTTCGATATGGAATATTTCACCAAATTCAGGTTCATGCCAAGTAGATGAACATGAGCTCGAGTATTCGAAAGTAGCGAGCATGTGCTGCTACCTAACTAACAGTTGTACGTACAAAAGTGGGGCCATAAAATTAGTGCCCCATCACTAATACCGCCCACATTAGTCTGCGGGAGTCGCTGTTTCACAGGAATTACTTCACTGGAAAAGAAGTCTGACTGACAAACAAAAATCATCATACTAGTAAAATCCAAACCCATCGCCTCTCTGGAACCATCTTTCCCTAAGGAGACACTGGGGAGAAACGAAGCAGGAACGACCACTTATTCGAGCATCAGCGAACTGTCTGAAATGAGTCCATGTCTTTCTTCCAGGGAAGAAAGCAACAGCAAATCCATCGTGAATCATTCTCTATCACTTGCTTCGCCAATAATTGTGCTTCAACTCTTGCATGGCGATCCGGCATCGGCGCTCGGCCCATAGGACCTGACGAGACTCGACAGTAAGCCATCAGGCTGAGGCTGCCAACCCTAGACGCTTGTATGGTATGTTCGTACGCTACTCGGTTGTCTTCGAGGTGTTGAATGACTATTCAAATGTGATGAGTACGTCTGCTTGTTTGAGAAACCTCCAATTGTTTAATTAGCTCTATGACCCTTCCCAAATCCTATATCCCCGCTGGATGTTCTTCGAAACGTGATGCCCAGCAGGGCCTAAACTCGTGAACCAGGCATATTGGTTTCCGATTCACCAACTACCGGTTGGAACCTTAGAGAATTAGCATTCGTGGCTGTTCGGACTCAAGAGTAGAATCCTTGGCATCATATGCAGCACAAATTTCTTCGTCCGTACACGGCCCTGACATATTAGCTGTCTGACGTGAACCCCTGGTTGTCTTACTACTCCTGGACAGGAATACTGCAGCGAATTTGTTTGCCTAAGGGTAGTGGTGTTGGATTTATCGTATACACCGAACGAAGCGTCAAAGAAGCAAAGGGGGTCAGGGGCATGGCTGCATGAGAGTGTAAGTCTGAGCACTCCGATCCGGCACATGGTAACCGTAAGATGAGAGTATTGTCAGGTACTTCGAGTAGACCGGGGATAGCTTCGCTTTCCTGTCTACTTTGAGTATCGCCCGCTCTGAAAATCTTTCCACGCCTCGACAACGTGCTGAGACACTCAGAAAATGATTCATATGGCGCCATTATCAGGGGTAGACTTGCACAGTAAGGCTTCAAGCCTTAGCAAGACCTCATCTGATGCCGTATGATGGCATCCGAGGAGTTGACGCATCATGAGAACCGTCACAGTAATCCGTGGAGAGGTAGAGGTGTTCCGGTCTCCGGCTGGTCGCGCTGATGTGAAGAGTTTTGTCGCCAATGTCGTGAAGTCATCGGGGACTGAGCAATGTAAATATCTTGCCTCATCACGCTGCCATAATTCTTCCAGACAAGCCGAAATTGTTCTCCATCTGTCCTCTCGGGTGCTATACCATTGCAATCTCTCACAATGTTGACCTCCCCAGTCATCAAACAGCTCCCCCGAGCCAGCACCAAGTCTCTCCGCCCCATTTCAGCCGCCAGCACCCGCCTCCAACCCCACAGACTCTACCATGAAACCCCCAACTCCCGCGCCTCCGTCGAAACCGCTCGCTCCCTCAACCCAACCGACCCTCTCGCCAACCTCCCTCCAACCTGGTCACCTGCCCCCACCACCAGCGGCAGCATCCGTCCCCATCTGGACGTAACCAAACAAGTCTTCAAACCCACCTACTACACCGCCATTGCCGAAATTATGAAGCTCCGCTCAAAATACATCACCAACCGCTCCATCTTCGTCGAAGGCTCCGACATGGTCTCCCTCCTCCTCGGCCTCGGCGCCACCCGCGCCGACTTGGACGCCCTCCAGCGCGTCTCTAATAATCTCTACTCCGACCCGACCTTACCCTTCCGGCGCTCGCGCAACGGCCGTTTCTGCTTCGACTTCTCCACCCGTTCCGTCCGACGGCTCGAGTTCCAGCCCTTTGCTTTGTCGGTAGAAGAGGACTTCAAGCGGCACGATTCCGGTCAGATGCGCGTTTTTGACGAGGTTCAGGACGAGCTGCAGCTCAACACGGCTTTTCAAGCCTTGCTGGTCTTCAAGGGCATGATCTGCCACGGGGTATCTACCGCCCAGCGGCCGCGGCTCGATTACTCGTCGGATAAATGGGTGTGTACGCTATTCAACCTACGCACCGTCACCACCCCCTCCATCCTTGGCGAGCCGGCGCTCGAGGGGGTGCATACCGACGGGGTGGATCACACCATGACTACGTACCTTGGATCGAAGAACATGGACTTGCAAGCCAACAGCGCGGTGACGTTCATGCATGATATGAATGAGGAGACGGGAGCGAAGTATACCGAGATCAAACCGCAAAACTTGAGGAGTAGGGTGCAGCATAGACATTTTTTGGATACCCTGTTGTTGGTGGATACCGAGAATAAACACTCGTTGAGTCCGGTGTTGCCGGCTGATGAGACGAAGGAGGCGACGCGGGATATGCTGATTTTCTTCACGAGGAGACCGGTGAAGAAGGGGGATGGGGGACATATTTCGGAGAGCATTGATTCATTTAGGCCGCATGAGGAGTTGCCGATGGAGGTGCCGCTTTTCTTGCCGGGGATGATTTATGGAAAGGGGCGGTAATGTGCTTTAGAGGAGGTTGGTGATTTCGGGAACAAAACCATTGGATTTGACCGGATTTCTGTGGAAGAGCGCTCGCATGTTCTTTCTGTTTGTTACTAGGCTGTGTGGGAGTTAGTACATCTAGTAGTGAGTTAGATAGACTATAGTTGTCTCATTAGCCAAATTGTTCACGGTGTCCATCACGTGGCAGATGCTTTTCACTTGAAGGACGTCAGCACTTACATGAGTTTGAAAAGATGATGATTGAAAATGGGGTATCATAGTCTATCTTAACTCACTCGCGCAACACCGGCACCATTGTCCATGACCTCATTTGTTCCATTTCGTCTCCAACTTGCCGAGTGCCTCCCACAACCCGCTTCCCCCCTTGTCCTGCAATATCCCCTTAGCGTGCCTTGGGATCTTGCTGAGGACAAAGTCGGAGACGGTAGTCCTGTCCCTATCATCCGGTCGCCCAATGCCTATCGATACGCGCGCCCACTTGGCGTCGGGCATAGGTGGGAGACTGGCCAACACGCTCTTGATGCCGTTGTGGCCTCTATGGCTAGCCTTCCACTGCCGGACCTTGACGACGCCCAAATCTTCTTCCAAGTCATCGTGAACAAGCACCAGTCCGACTTCTTCGGGGCTTAGGCCCTGGTCGACGAGGTAGTCCTTGTACGCCCGAGCGAGCCACGGCCCAGTGATGTTCATGAGCGTAGGACTCTGTAAAAGAGTGTACTTTGGTCCGGCGGAAGCACGGACGGCTTTCTTTCCATAGCGTTCCGAGGTGAACGACGGCTGTCCGAGGTCTTCAGGAAGCTTTTTCTGAAATGATTCGAGCACCAGATGGCCGGCTGAGTGAAATGTATCGCGGTATTCTCCCGGATTGCCGAGACTGACGACGAGAAAACGCCTGAGAGATGCCATCTTTTCGTTTTGAGTTTCAGGGTTGTCGGATTCTTTTTTTGAGGCTAATTCTGAGGGTTGTTGTCGGGCTGTTTGCTTCTGGGCCATTTCACCGTCTTAGTGCCGCGCTTGGAAATCGATTTTTTTTGTATCAATAGTTGGTGATGCCAGTTGGCTGTTTAAAAACAGATTTTTGTTATGGCAAGTGTATGTGGAAGAAAGGACAATGAACGAGAGACAGAAATTCAAACCGGGACCTACGCCTTTATACTCTTTCTGATGAGAAGCTTTATATACGGTGCACCTACGCCGGGATGAGTCAACGGTAAAGATGACCTGCCGCAATGTCCGGTATCACAGCTGCAGCACTGCCCGTTGTTAGCAGCGATGTGTCTCGATCGCCTGGTTGTGAATTGATGATCCGATGTTTAATGACCCAGGCCTCCGGGACGGGCATGGAGAATTGGAGACCGGATATCCGATGGAGATCATTCTCTCTGGGGAAAACGGAAGCCGTCGAACTTCCGACGGACGTTTTGCACCTGTCACGGTCTGCTCGCGGCCCGGTGGAAATTTGTAGCCAAGGCTTTTGTGGCTTGGCAAGTCGACCCCGCTGACGTCGTCCGGATTTGTGCCCAATCACATTACAATGAATGTGTCTTCCTGGCAGGCAGCGACAAGGCACAGCCACATCCAACGTCGTCACCCCTTTCGTTCGTCCATGTCCAGGCACATCGCAACTGGCAAGGATCCCGCAACAACTGCTCTCCAAGCTTGCCAAAATCATCGTCAGTCCGCCGTAAACATCAACACCGACATCGACTTATTCCCCGAGCCACTTAGCCTGCCAACATACGAATCCGATTTATAATATTCTAATCCTATCGAGCGACGAATCAATCTGCTACGAATCATCAACCAGGCGATCACCTTCCGAATAATTACGGCGATTGAACGGAACCATCAATCAGTCGATCCCCCACATTCACATACAAAAGTCACCGACGTCAGACACCGAGCGACAAGTCTAAATCGGCCATCATGTCGTGGGCCGGTACGCGCAAACCCCGCCATATCCATACCCCCTAATACGACAATGCTAACAGGTACCGCCTGTTCCGTTTTTTGTTTACAGGCTTCAAGAAGAATGTCAACCGGGCAACGACCCAGGTGATGATGAAGACGGGTCATGTCGAGAAGACCAACGATCGCGACTACGAGGTTGAGGAGAGGTATGGCCATTCTCGGTTCCGATGGGAAAGCCCCAACCAAAGGGGACCTGGACTAAGCGTCTTTCACATGCAGACGATTCAAGACTATGGAGGCGGCATCCCTACGACTACAAAAAGAGGCCAAGGGCTATCTTGATTCACTACGAGGTATGGCAGATCCTTTCTCGTCGGTTTGCCAGACGGAACATGTGAGCTAACGGCAACTCTCCGGAAAAGCAATGACGGCGTCACAAATGCGCATCGCCGAAACTATCGACGCCTTCTACGGTGATGCTGGTGCCAAAGACGGAGTCAGCCGGAGTTACAAGCAAGCAGTGGAAGACCTGGATGCAGAAACGATCAAGGCCTTGGACGGACCATATAGGACAACAGTCCTAGAACCCATTTCCAGATTCTGCGCATATTTCCCGGACGTTAACGAATGTATGTCTCGGCCGTCTCCACCTCTTCATCTCCCTGGCAATCAATTGATCTTTCTGGCCCGACACCGTCCCTGCTGTTCGTGCATAAACTGACCGCCATAAACCCAAAAACAGGCATCAAGAAGCGCGGCCACAAACTCCTCGATTACGACGCCCTCCGCGCCAAAGTCAAGAAACTGGTCGAGAAGCCCGACAAGGACGTGACGAAGCTCCCGCGCGCCGAAAAGGAGATGGAGATGGCCAAGGCAGCCTACGAGCAGCTCAACGAGCAGTTGTGCACCGAGCTACCGCAACTTATCGACCTCCGCGTCCCTTACCTCGACCCGTCGTTCGAGGCCCTCGTCAAGATCCAGCTCCGATTCTGCGCCGAAGCCTACAGCCGCATGGCCCAAGTACAGCAGTACCTCGATCCAGACACGCGGGAGCAGTACGCCCAGGGCCAGCTAGATACCAGGGTCGAGCAGGTGCTGCAGGAGATCAGGGAATTGAGTATCAGCGGAACTGTTTAAATCAACAGGCAGGGCGCGAACGTGAAACGGGATAGGACGATATGATATCATGTGTCGCGCGGATTAATTCAAGTGTAATAGGTTGGGATTGGGGGGGGGGAAGGGGGGATTGTGGAAAAGAGGGAAGCTCATCATCAACTACTCATGACGACATTCCTCGTTACTTTTTTCTTTCTTTTTTCTTTGTTATTGCTTAATACGGCGTACAAGGTATGAGGGATATTGGTTTAGACCTTGTTTACTACGGACGAGAGAAGACAGAAAGGTTACAGGCACCACACATATCTGATGGATCATTGCGTTGCTTCAACGGTTCTGATGTGCCCCGCATCGTTCACCACAGCCCAAATTTTATGCGGTCCGTCCCTGGGCGTTGGGTTTTGTCGCACTGGGCGAATGTTGTACTTTCCAGAGCAGTTCTTCATCCGATGTATACGGCACAGAGTTCTTTCTTTACCGGATCATCCAACGTTCCAAAATACGGATCGTGAAGACGCTCCTGAGACCCGAGTCATAGCAAGAGCGGTGTAAGCCGGTGTAAGTCCCATTCGTTAGTCCTGTCGATCCGGTTCGCTCGGAAACCTTTAGCTTGGTCGGTGGCCTAAGTCTGCAGGGCGAACTACGAACGGTGAAAGAAGGGATGAACGACAATGACGGACCTAATTTGCAGTGGTGCAATGAACGTAAACATCTCGAGGTATTGGAACGAGGCCCGTGAGTAAGCTTAGCTTGCCGATACGGAGGACACGGTTCGCCTCGTATGTAGTGTACTGTTCTCCAGATACCGGGTCCGGGGTCCGGGGTCCGGGTTTGAATCCTGTAACATCCCGATGGAACCGGCGCGCGGCTCCGCAACGCTCATGCAAGGGAAGGTTAGAAGGACAACCTTGAAGGAAAGCTTGCAAAGCCTGCCCCTGGTGATCTGCAGAAAACTGTCCCTGACGTCTGAAACGGTAGGAACCCGGGGTTATGGGCTGTGCTTGAACGATGTACAGGATAGATGTGAAAGTTGCCAGTGTAATGAAGGGTTATCAGTGAACTGATACGCTGTCGAAGGGGGAGAGGTTTTGGCGAGCGAATGGTAATCCCGCTCGGGGGGGCTCAATAGGTAAGATATCAGCATCAAGTTTTACCTTAATTTCGTCGAGGACTAAGCGCTTGACGAACGGTCATCCTTAGACGCGCGCATTTGCTGTGGTGGAAGCAATGTCCAACCCAATATGTAGTGTAGACTTCAGTACTACCTCTAGGTATCTTCGCTTTCTTCATCTACCGAGTGTGATCGTCGGTTGATGAATGGATGAATGGATCATCACTCGCCCATCGGCCATGCGCCGCCGCCCCCTTAAGTTTTAACCCCTGAGCCGCCGCGATTGGCGACCCCGATCTTAGGGCTGAAACAACCTCAAAGAGAGGTCTCCACCAACTAAACTCTATTCTACAGGGGTCTGTTTTCCCTTCTCCTCGTTGCTGGAAACCCCCGTTGAAAACTGCCGCCCAAGGCCACGTTGGAATCAACGACCTGGCGGTTACCTT
>HF970596.1:135090-151597 GCA_000604205.2 Neurospora africana FGSC 1740
AGTCCATCTCCTTCCCCGTCACCATCAACAAGCCCTCTGGTTCTGGCCCCTTCCCCGCCATCATCAACTACGGCTCCTACGGCGCTAGCATCCCCGTCCCTTCGGGCGTCGCCACCATCCTCTTCAACAACGACGACATCGCCGCCCAGGCCGACGGCTCCTCGCGCGGAAAGGGCAAATTCTACGACCTCTACGGCTCTTCGCACTCGGCCGGTGCCCTAACCGCCTGGGCTTGGGGCGTCTCCCGCCTTATCGACGCCCTGGAACTCACAAAGTCGCAAACGAACATCGACCCGGCCCGCACCGGCGTAACGGGCTGCTCCCGCAACGGCAAGGGCGCCTTCGTGGCGGGAGCCTTCGAGCCGCGCATTGCGCTCACTTTGCCCCAAGAATCCGGCGCGGGCGGCGCGGGCTGCTGGCGTCTTGCCAACTGGCAAAATGCTAACGGATACAACGTGCAAGACGCCAAGGAGATCGTCGGCGAAAACGTCTGGTTCTCGCCTGCTTTCAACTCCTACGTTAACAGCGTCAACCAGCTGCCCTTTGACCATCACCTCCTCGCTGCTCTCGTCGCGCCCCGCGGTCTCTATATCATGGAGAACCCTTACTTTGAGTGGCTCGGCAAGATTTCTACCTACGGGTGCATGGGTGCGGCGAGAAAGAATTATCAGGCTCTGGGAGCGCTGGAGGCGTTTGGGTATAGTCAGGTGGGAGGACATAATCATTGTAGCTTTCCCAGTGGGCAGTCAAGTGAATTGAATGCGTTTGTTAGTAAGTTTTTGCTGGGGAACAGCGGGACGACGACGGGTGTTTTTAGGACGGATCAAAATCTGAACTTTAACATTGAGAGTTGGTGTCCTTGGAATATGCCTACTCTCTGAGAGGGGTGGAGCTATTGCTGTCTGGGGACTGGAAGAGGGTTCGGAGATGGAAGGTAAGGGGCGACGGGGTGAGGGAGGTGAGGTGGAACTGGATGGAGGATGGACTTGAGGCTTGGGGTTGCTTGTTGATGATCTCGTGAAGGAGATCTGAGTTTGAATGACTGTACATAACCTGTTTGTATATCACTTGGACATACTTACCTTCATCCATCATATGATTCCTGTAGAGGAGGAATGCTGTTGAGAAGTAAAGTATCGGTGCGCCTTGCGTTTATGGCGAGAAGTATGATCCTCTTCCACGCCTTTTATCTGGTGGGACACTGCCAGATTATGTGGCATTTCCCACTCACATGAGGTAAAGGAGGAGGCAGAGCGGATTGCAGATTATTCTAGCAGTGGAAATGGGGACAAAGGCTGGGGCAGAAGTGATAGGATACCTACATTTCCAACCATGACCTCAGTCTCGCGGCGTGAACTTTGGATCAAATCATTAAGTTCATGATGGGAAGTATTCGCTGCAAAGGAAATGGCGGGGGGGCATCGGAATGGCAACTAAGGGACGGGAACTTGCCGTCACCCGTCGACAAGGCCAAGCCAGGAGGTGAGTCAGGGGAACACTTGAGACACTTGGAAAAGTCAGGGCGACAAGTGTCCTCCCCCGCGCCTCCCCCGCGCCTCCCCCGTGCCTTCCATTCTAACGGGAGCCTGCCGCATCCTCCCGACTCCTTTGGGGGCCGGTCATGGTCACGGGAGGGAGGTTGCCGGACAGAATCTGGCAGGCACAGCCGCTTGCCTGACGCAGGCACCCGCTCGGAGACGGGACGAATATGCTCCTCATAAGGACAAACTTCGTACCCTCATTCCAACAACTACCTTACCATTCAATCTCCCATGTAGTGCAGAGGTTTAGCATACTGGGTTTTCACCTTCCGCAGTGGAATCCCCAGAGACCCGGGTTCGAACCCCGGCGTGGGAAATGGCAATATTCTTTTTGTCTTTTTGTCAAAGACGGTTTACTTGTGTTGACGGGATGTGTTCGAAACTTGCGCTGTTGGGTGGTGTTACCTCTACGGAGGGGCAGACGGTGTCTGCCTTTGCGACGAGAAGTGTGTCGACTGTCGGTTTTCTGTACAAACGGAAGCTGCCGACGTCGGTCTCACTCAGTCCTGCACTTGTGCAGGTACCAGATGCTTGTGCTTGGAGTATTAGCGGAAGTTTTCTCGTGTCTTCTCTTCCTTTATTTTTTTCTTTTTCCTGGCGCATCACGACCTCGACATCACAATAGGTATGGACTTCGCAAGCTCCTCTGCTCGGAATCTGCGACATCTCGTTACTGACTATTCTCTTCTCATCCTTTTTTTTATCGTCCAAGTTTAAGCGCCTTGACCTCCCTGCCTCTTCTTAAGTTGGTTGCCCATTCTTCATGGCCGGAAGGGTACCTGATTACCACGACAACAGACACTCTGATCCGGCAACTGTCTTCCGCTCTCAATTCCCAAGACCCCCAAGCGACAATACTCGCAGTCTCGGCCAAATCCTACAGCCAGTCTACAGACGCCACATGCAGTTCGACCACGCCATAAGTCATCGGAGTCGGAAGGCTATGCCGCGACGGATGAGCCAGAGTGGCAGCCCGAGTCCAGACCCTGACGCTGATGGCGGCTCGCGCCTAATTTCACGGTGATCAAAAAGAAAAGGCCTGTCTCGCAAACAACCTCAAGTCCAAGACATCTGTGTCTGACGTCCTGTCAAGGATTGCGTAACATTACACAACAGGTACTGATTCGGGGCCTCTCATAGGTAGAAAGACTTGGAAAGACCCCTTTCCCACCCAACGATTTGCGACCGCCCTCGACCACCGTCTCTCTATTTTCCTTCTCTCCCAAGCTAGACTCCTCGCCTGATGTGGTGCGGCTTCCGAGATCAGTGTCGCCGCGTGCGCAAGCGCAGAGTCAGCGTCATATGCAACTCCGGTCGCTCAATCATGTCCCATACCGACAAGGGCTTGCGAGTGCGGTATCTGATGTTGGGCATCGGGTCTTTAGCACAGTAGCACAAGTGAGCCACACGTTCCTCGCTTCTAGTGGAGCAGTTCTCCTGTTCTACCATTGGCTTGTTGGTACTTTATGCGGCTTCTCCTTCACAGTATGGGGCTTTCTTCAGAGGACTGTCACAGGGAACAGTGCTTCCTCCATCACCGGGTGATGACACAATGATGGCATATGTATGCTCCTGAGAGGCCCCTTCAGGGCAGAGGCTACAGTGAGCATGGAGATAGCCAACGGTTAACCAAGATGACTTGCTTGCAGACGCCCGCAAACCGTACAACAAACGACAGTGGACGAGAAGAACACTGGCAGAACATTCGATAACGGTCCTGTTTGCTGGGGAAACAAATGGACATGTATATAGGTCAGTGAGGTCTCCCTTCATATCGTCATGTCACATGTTTCTTGCAAAATCCTGTATTCATTTTCCAGTCAGCTCTCTTATGCTGTAACGAAGTCAAGGGTGGAGGCTCAAACCTTGGCAGTATCGCTGCAGAATGGGGTCTTCGTCTTACAAAAGATATTATTCGCACACTTCCTGGAAGACACCTCCTGGCATGCCCACGGCAAGTCTTCAGCAGGCAAAGTTGCCGAGCTTGCCGCGTACCACTGATGCTTGATAGCTTCCAGGAAAGTCGTTGATGGATCAGAATCACAGACATTGATCTTACAAGTTGTTCCCATAACCATCGTTGAAGGTGCGTCCCCGTCGCATTTCTGGTGCAGGATTATCGGCTGCGTCCGTGGTGGAAATGCGCTTGTTTCGGAAGAGAGCACGAACAGAAGCAAAGTTCCTGACCAGCTTCTCACCGGTTGAATGGTTGTGGCGGTCAAGGCCTTCTGGAGTCGCCTATGAAGACGCACCTGCAGGGTTTCTGTGTCTTGCATGAGAGACGAGACCCAGATATCCCACTTGCCACGAGCCACCAGAAGCAGATGTATCTGCGAAGGACAAGTATCTGCGAAGGACAAACTTCTGAACCGGGGAATCATGATCTTTCTCCTAGCCATGACTTTGTCAAGGGGTTTCCGGTGTCTGTCTTGGGAGGTCCTTGAAAAGAAGGCATTGGGTTCCGTCAATGTTTCACAGCGTTTCCTTGCTTCTCCCGACATAATATCCTCCTGATTGGCACTTACTTGTCTTCTTACAAAGCGTATTTTATTGCCAGTGGCATAATGATTGGTGTTGTGGTGCTCCTGCTGGCCGTCAGTCATCCCACAGTTGCTCGGCTGGAGCGTTGATACCCTGAGCCAGACAAGGTTTGCGAGTAGTGATCCTCCACATGTAGCAACAAATGCTGACTCGGATATAGATGCATATTGTTGAATATGAAACGGCCATCGAATTGGCCCGGAATGTCAAGTGGACGAGTTCGTACTATGCTCCAATAACAGCACATCGGATTACCACAACAAAATGGATGAGTTCTAAGCGCCAGCGTGAGACTGGTGGATTTCTGCCGACTCACTCGGTCAGATATGGCTTGTGAAACTATCAACGATTTTCCTTACCAGAGTCGATCACCAGCAGTGTCAGCTGCCGGTCTTGAGGTTTTTAGACCAACCATGCGTAAACACATCCGTGGCCTTGGAGAGCAGCCATGAAGCAGTTCACTGACCACGAGACCTCCTATGATGAAAACTATGGACTGGAACTGAGGCCGGGATGTATTGTGAGACAACAACCGCCGCTGGCCACATCCGAAGCCGCACTGGGTATTGACCTCCGTCGGCCTCCTCAAGATATTGTGATACCCAGCCTCGCGTGTCTTGAGGTGTGGTGAAGGCAAGCCACTTGGCCTTGCCTCCGTATCATAGTGGTACGATGATGTTACGGTTCCGCCTCACTTCATAGAAATGCAGACCATAGATTTTGTTGGGCATCATCGGTGCGTTAGCGTACCATTCCATCGGGTTCTCGTCGAAGTTGGGGGAGGTTGAGATTGGATTTAAGAGGGAGATCATCTCTGTCATTTCTGATAGATCTTACAGTCCGGAGATCTTCAACTTTGGCGACCCACGCACCTGGAACCACTGTCCTAATTTGAGGACTTCACCAGCCTACGTTTCTACCAACTTATCGAGACTATGACTTCACACGTAAGTAGAGAGCCCTCGTCCCTTACTTTGAGGATACGCTGACTTTCTCCAGGGCCATCACTCAAGGTCCACAACCAGCTTACATGGCGACAGCCATGGTGAGAGACATCACAGAAGCAGCGGCAGAGAATCCAAACACAAGTCATCGTCAAAGAAAAGCTTGACCGCAACCTACGGCTCTCAGTTACCAGCCGAGCCTGTGTCCTTCCTGTTCTCGGTGAACGAATACGAGGTTTCCTACGGCAACTCGCCTGCTCCCAGGGATCAGTGGGACAATATTTTGCCGCCGTTGACCAAAAATGGTTACCGACTTGCCAACCAAGCGCCTGTCTTTCGATATAGAGATGGGATCATATCCGAAGCCCCCGAGTATGTGTGGCGCAGGTTGGTCGAGGGCCAACCTGGCGGGATCTACAGACGTGATGAGCATGGCCAGTTCGTGGGTCAAGCCTTCCACTACAAGGCACACAGCATATTTGCCTGCTCACCATGTCTCCCCTTCATTGTTGCCGATGGAGACATTTCCCTCTACAATAGCTACATGCGCAATGTGGGCGAGCATGGCACCAATCCCTATGTCGAAGACTCGGCCCGTTGTTGGCACATGCTACACTTCGATCATAACAATGGCATTTCCCAAGCAAATGGTGAATCGTATGGGCACCCCTGGGTTGCTGGCAGGAACCCATCATGGATGCCATCTTTGGTACCTAAGGTGTTCAAGAACCACAAAGAGCCACAGACGCTGTCTCGAGGCCTCTCTGGAGAGATATCCATCGTGATTGGCCTCATGGCCTTTCACAGTCCGCCACGCTATCCCGGCCGGGTGTTTGCGCAACAATGGTGGACGCACAACTTATGGCAAGGGCCTAGTTCAGCACCAGTCTACTGTGAGCCCTCAAGTCATCGCCCGCGTTTTAGTTAACTGTTCAACAACTAACCATGATTCAGACCCCCCTCAGGCTGACCCAGTTCCTCGTGGGTTCCTGGTCCATGTGTGCCTGGATCTCTATCAAGCACCCGGAGTATCCCCTGAACACTATAGTGAACATTACACAAATCAGACTGCGAGTATCAGTGAGTTTGAGGCTGATAGAGCATGGGTTCGAGATGTCGGGACCCATTGATGGGCCATTGCTGAGGCCACTGATATGGACCACCATTTCATCCACCATGTTGTTTTCTTCTCTTTTTTTTTTAATGCCTTGTTGCATTTGTCTTTTTTTTGAACCTCCTTTCTCTTTATTTCGAGTCGGTACTATTTGCATTTTGGTATTACCCCCGTCTGTTGCATCGACCATCAAAACCACTCACGGCAGGCAGGCTGAGAGTGGATGTTGGTCGTTTTTGTTTACTTTACCCCTGATTGTTTGTTACTTGCTTGCCCCTTTTCTTTCTAGTCGCCTGTGTCAGCCAGTCTTTGTACTTTCTTCCCCCGCCCCCCCCTTCTTTGCCGTAATGTTAACCTGAAAGTTGGGCTTGGACAAGTAGGCTGGGTTGCTCGTCCAACCAATGTTCGGGGGGCAAAAGGGGGGAGGGCCCCTTTCGATTCGGTACTAGCTTGCACTTCATCATCGGTTTCTGCGGGACAGAGCCTCATGATAGGCATCGGTTGCATACCGTGCATGGGTTTTCGATATTTTTGTTTGGTTTCGTAACCTTTAAAAAGTCTCGTGTATACGTAGAGTCTGAAATACAATTTGTTTCTTCGCATCTCACTTTATTCAGGGTAAAGGAACAGGTCGCTATGGGAAATACGACATGATGACAAGTCCATGACTTCTACTCACCCATGGATGGGTGAATGACGCAGGCACACTGATCTGATTCAAGCCAATGTCCAGCTGGCCTTTTCGACCACCACTGCTTTGGTTTGTCCCTGACAGGAATGCGCATGCAGAAATATTATATCGAATATTGTTTGACATGGACGTCATGCGTGGTGTGGCACGTACGCCTCATCTACCTGTAAATAACCGCTCTCCCATCTAGTCCATGTCGTGTGAGAGCCATCATTACTATACATTCCTCTCCTTTTACCACTTGTCCATACAGCGGATCGAATATCTGGGATGCCGTTTGGTCTCACGTCGAGCCAAAACGTAACCGACGACGGTTGTGCACTTGAGGCAGCATGCCTATCCGAGACTGTGTACGGCCGGCCACCCCTTATGCCTTGCCGCTGATTGTAGGTAGGTTTTCTGTTTTTGTCTGTTGTTCAAGGTCTCGTCCCATAGCAAGTTGTCGTCGCTCATACCGCGTCGGGCAGTCTGACGGCGATATCTCCTGACTGCGTAATGTACCGGACCCAAGGCAAGGAGGGGTATTGTAGCTGTTTGAAGCGTCAGTAACTAGCAGACACGGGTAACATATGAAAAGGAGGGCGGGAGGAGAAAAGACTCACCTTTGGCTCCGTAATCTTCAAATACCGCACTTGAATCCCGCTCGTCGTGAAATATGGAATCTCAAACTTGACCTGAATCGGCCTCTTGGCGCCCTTCCCGGGAGCACCGACACCACCCATACTACCACCAAACCCACCCGTCATGCCACCGCCATGCTCATCATCACCTCTCACACTGGGCAATCCCAACTCCGCGCGCATCAGGAACTCCTTGCCGCCGCCAAACTGCTTGATCTTCCACACGATCGCACTCTTCTCGGGCGCGTAGTGCACGCTCCCCACGTTCGTCCGGAACCGCGGCGTGTCGGCGTCGTCGGGCACGGGCACGATGATCTCCACGTTGTTGGCCGTCGAGCGGCGCTTGAACTGCGCGCGCGCTTTGAGCATGTACTCGATTCTGGACCCGGAGTGGGACTCGACCACGCACTCGACCCAGATCAAGGGTTTGACTTGGGTGTTCAAGCGGTACGACATGAGCTCGAACTCGCCGTCGGGCGGGATGAAGGAGATGGTGCGGTCGTTTTCGAAGCGCGAGAGGCGCACGCACTGGTGGAATTTCACGTCTTCCATCTCGATGGCCTTGCCGCGCGTGGTGCGGCCCGTGGTCTCGAACATGACTTTATCGTTTAGCCCCAGGCGCAGCTCGGGCATGCCGGAGAGGTAGCACTTCATTTTGATGGCGCCCAAGATTTCGGAGCGCAAGACGTTGCCGTTGGCGGAGACCAGCAGGTTGAGGGACTCGATCACGTCCAGGAACACTTCGTTCTTGCGGTAGCGGATGCCCTCGGACCGCCACGAGACGGCGTTGGTGACGGCGATGGGCGGGCGCGCTTGGATTTCGAGTTTGTGCGACTCTTGCGTGATGTACTCCTGCAGGATCTTGGACTCGGTCGTTTGCGGGTACCCGAAATCCATCATCTCGTCCAGGAGCTCGTAGATGATGACGAAGTTGTCCCGGATCGATTCTTCTTCCAAAGCTTTGAAGTACTCGGTGAAGACCTCGACGATTTTGTGCAGGAAGAGCAGAATCTCGGCGGCGTTGGTGTTGCGTTTTGTGAGGGCGAGGAGGTAGAGGTTGTTGTGGCGGATGTAGAGGTACTATGTATGACCGAAGAGGTGTTCAGCATTTTGTGGCCCAAAGAGGTTCTCGCAGCAGGGTTGACGACGGGCTGTAATAACATACGTTGATACCCTCGTGGGAAAAGCATGGTGGTACGGCGGATGACTCTTCTTCGGCTTCGCTTAATAGGATGGGGAACTTCTCGACGGCGGACATGGGAATATCACCGCGGTAGTTACGGGCAAGGAGGGTCTAAGTGAGGCGCATTGGGCGGTCAGCTTGGATGCTTTTGGATTTTGCGACACCAGGATATATATAGCATTTTCCCACCTTGCCCTTGAGATCTAGGAAGAAAATGGCGGACGCCATGGTGGGCGGTCGTGTCTGTTGTCTGGGGAAATCGGGTGTAGAGAGCTGTTGTCGTCGGCGTCGTGGTCGAGGAGAAGGTGTCGACGGAAACGGAGGAGGGGCACTGGAAGTACAAGGCGCAAGCTACAACTTGAATTAGGGGGGGTATCGAGTAGGCGCGAGCGCCAAAGGGGGTTCGAAATCGGTTCGTTAATGGGCTATATCATGGGCCGATGGTGGTTGGATATCCCATCTAGAATAGGAGCTGGGCGGCAGAAAATACAAAGTATCACCGTCGTCGTTGTCTGTCCAAAGTGTAGCGCGGGCGAATTACAATATCGTAGACAGGTACAGTTGCCGCTATTCAACAAGTGGTGACAAGCGATGCATCCAGATCTGGCTCGAAAGCACAGGCCAAGAACACCCTGGCGGCCAGCAATGCGAGCACCAAGCACCAGTAATGCCAAGCACCGAGGTTCCCCTTAGACAAGCCGTCTGAACAAATGGAAGCTTTGGCTCCAGCTGTCTGACAGCTGGCCCCCAAAGAGTTGCCAAGTCCAGGCACATCCACACCTAGGAGGGAAAGGCTTGGCAGGTCTTGGCAGGGTTGAAGGTGAGCAGAGCTCTCCTGGTCATCGTCGTCGGCGCAAGGCTCAACAGCTGTTCCGGTGGAAGGAAGTGGGGCAGATTCTCGATTTCGTCGGATCTGCCCCACCCGAACTTTAGTCCGTCTTTCGAGGAAAAAGGTCTGTGCTTCTCTGGGCAAATCCACCCAAAATTCCCCGTTCCTCGCAAAGTATTTTAGAAAACCTTTCGTCGTTGCAATCTTGCACGTTTTTTCTCCTCTTTTTTTTTTCTCTTCAACGCGTCCTCAGACAGTGCCGAACATCGCAAATGCACATCGGCTCCGGCATTCTGTCGGGGTTCGAACCGTGTCCTATGGTGATTCTGCGATTTCGCGACGCGGAGAAGAAGGGGATTTATTTCTTCAAATGGCTCCATAAGAGCTGCCCATGTACGTTGTCTTCTTTTGAAGGTGACCAAGATTACTAGGGCGGCGTCAGAGGTTCCATACATTCCATTAAAATTTCTTGGTGTTTTGAGCTCCTTTTTTGTTGACTTGACGTTGATCGTTGTGTTGCGCAAAGTGCAGGCATCTTTTTCCATCGTTCTACGTCGCCGGAGACCTGTGTCCTCTACGGAGGGCGGTCTGTTCACGCCGGCCGGCCGGTATCTCGTGTGTTCGGGATCGGGGCAACCATTCAGTCCTTTCGTTCCTTGGCCGGAGGAGACGGATGACGGATGGAAACTTGGAAGCGGATCTGTTCAGTCGGCCCGTTGCACTTGGGATGTTTCCACTCTCCGGGCGATTAGTGATCGATGTCACCACACACTGCCGAAAGTCAATGCCGCAGTCAGTTCAGCTACCAAGGAGCGCCAAATTCCGCACGTGATGATGATCAGGTGGTGGTCAGTGGTGCTCTTTTTCGTTGAGCCAGTCCACCAGCCGTGCCAGCCACGCCAACCAGCTGGCTGGTGATCTGTCTCTGGACAGACATCCCATCTCGGCAGCTTCGCCGAAGCAGCGTTTTGTTTATTTGTCGCGTTTGCCTGATGGTGTTTGCTTTTTTCCCCCTTCCTCTAGCTCCTTGCTTGATCCGTGCGGCTGGACTCCTGGACCCTCACTTTCGGGGAGAGCAAGAAAACTTCCGCAACATGGGAAATCCAAGTGGGTCTAGAGACATGGGAAACTTGGTTCGAATTTCAGGAACGCCTCCTATCACGAGCTTCCGGAATACGGATTTATCGAAAAGCCCGCCACTAGCGATGCTGGCCGTGTCCGAAAAAACAATGAAAGGCTGCTGGTGTTGGTGCACATCAATCTCATCAGTGTGGGGAGCTTCGATGTGATGCAGGGAAACAGAAAGTGGCCGTGAGAGAAAATCATTTGTCTTTCGCCTTGCATGTGATGGTGGATCGACAGGCCATCCCTGGGACTTTGACAAAGGCTAGTCTGTCTTCCGTTTGTTTGGTGGCTTCTGTCCGTTTACCTAACACGTGCTGGATACGATAGGCGGTTTTGCTCAAGTCGCCTGAAGTTGCTGACTTCGGACAACAAGACTTGATTAAAAGTACGAGCAGTAAGACGGTTCCAGACTTTCAGAACCTGGGAGAGTGTTGAGCCGATTTACATATGAGCTAGCTGTTCAGTTGTTTGGATTCTAAATCCTCATCAACACCGCTGTTGGCAAGCACGGACAGATACCGTTGCAGCTGGTAGCTGTCTGATATCATATGTCACAACAAAGATGTTGCTTGAATTGCTGGGATGCAGTTGGTGAGATGATGCCGATCACCGTCGAGGCTCGTCATCATCATCTCACTCCTTTCTTCTTATGCCATGTTGTGTGTTGTCTCTTTTTCTTCCACTCCCCTTTCCGCCAGTCCCGTTTGTTGATGTTTGGTTTCAACTTGACGCCCGAAAACAGAGAGCCTCACATAGTCAGTGGTGCTTGGACCCCATTGTTGGTAGCAAATATCCATGGTAGGGTGGTAGGATTGACGGCCAAAGGAGGGGCAGCTGGGCAGGGGGGAAACGTTCGAAAGGGGCCAAGCGCGCGAAAACAGCAACAAACCTCACAATGAATGGCGTCTTTGCTTTTTTACCCCAGCCCAGCAGCACCCATTAAACCCAGCGCAGAGTTGCAGCAACAGCGTATGGGGTACATACAGCGTACATGGCACCTACATATAGGTGGTATACGTAGCAGCAGCTAATGCACAGCATCAGGGCAGGTCAACGTGCACGGTTGCAACGGGCTCGCGATGGTGTCAATCATGTCTGATACCGAACGTGAGATGGCATCGTAAGTGTGATTGAGGGTCTCGTTGGATTGTTGAACTGGCCAGCAAGGCTAGGAAGACGGGGATTGGATCTAAAAACAGCTGAAAGCCACGGCAGCAACCCCCCATGCGGATTGCCCAACAACTTTTCGGAGAACAAATGAAACACACCACGGCTCCGTTGGGCGTCCAGTGTGTGTCCAGTGTGAAGCTGACAAGCAGACAATCGAGCACAAGAGTGGAAGCAATGAATAATACCAGCCTCGGAGACCGCTGCACTTTGCGGCCGCCTGACCTCGACGTGACCCTTTGGCACTAGGAAGACCAAGAAACAACACCATTGAATGTTTGTTGCGAAGGAATCCACCTTGAGTTTCACGTTAGGTATGATAATTGGGAACTGGTCCCAATTTAACCTTTTTCCGAAAACTCGGTAAGCCCTCCTTACATAGTCATGTTTAACTCGGATTAGTCTAGCATAGTTAGTCACGACATGCTTTGGAAGGCATAAGGATAATCTCGAACGATAATTACGGTCACTCGATGGGCTCATGTACGAGTAAGGGTGAAAAGGTCCATAGCACTATGGAGTTGGAAGGGCTTGTGATTTCCACGTGCTTTTCCGCTTTGCTGAGCTTCTTCCATCTTCGTTTTCCATTTTGGCTCCTCACGGTGCAACGTCTATGCACGAGCACTTTGACACTATCAGATGCTGCCGTGTCTCTCACCGACATATGTTGTCTTTGAAGCTCACATAGGAAGAGGTTGAGACAATACGCACAGTACTATGGTAGTGACTTCAGGCCAAGACGGCGCTACAAACTGAACCGTCCTGTCATCCCACCGTCTTCCACTCAAACGGGGAGGGTACAGGGCACAAATGTCACCGAGCGTGACTGCCATGTGAGGTGGCCCGCCCTTCCTCTCTCGTCGAATTCCTCTCCTTCATGTTTATGGGCTGTTTCCATCCATTATTGGCTTGATCTGTCTCCCACACGCCGTTCACTTTCAGTTTGTCACTTTTTCTTCCACCACTTTTTACTGTTCGACACCACCAACTTCCAACCACTTGAAACCTCGACTGCCCAGGCACCACGCCATTTTACCAACAACCCTCACCGAAATTGGATCTTGTTGGTTTTTTTGGGAGTCTCTGCTTCTTTCTTACGCTTTGTTGTTCAGCATAACATTTAGGCGACGTTCTCTTCAACAGCGATAGCGATATAGGGACTTTGTCTCACGCATTGACAATCAATTCTTTCTGGCCTCGAAGTCTGCGCTCGTCAACACACCACACAGTCTTTTTTTTTTTTCCTCTGCATCGGCAACTCCATCCGCCGCCGCACTTTTGCCACCTCAAAAAATCCGATCCTCTGGCCCATTCCAGTCTCAATCAAACCGCATCTACCGCACGGCTCCATTCAGAAGCTCCAACGCTTGGACACATCAGACCAGATCCGTACATAAGCCCGGTTGGCAGCACGTCTCTTGTTGGGCAGCACATGTCAGAAAGTACAGCAGCGACCGATTCCACTTCGACCGTGCGAGACTGAGTAGCGACTCCGCTGAATTGATATTCACAGCCAGCCAGCGCATTGTCCATACGAAAATACGTTAGCGACGAGGGAGCGGATACGAAAAGTGGAAACTCGGTAGCGAATCTCAACGTTGGAAATCGTCCTGGTGACGGCATCATCCGAGCCAGGTAGCATGGACCATCATCATCATCGTCACATGCACTCGCCGTCGTCGCAGAAGCAGCAGCACCAGCACCAGCAGTATCAGCAGCCACCGCAACACCACCACCATTATGAATCACATCAACAACACCAACACCAGCAGCAGCAGCAGCAGCATCCTGCACCACTCCCCAAACAGGAACAGGCCGACAACTCCTCGGCTCCTGTCTTGTCCGCCCTGCCTGCATACCCGACGCTGCCCCCTATTTGGGACTCGACCGCACATTCGCCCGCATTGAGCGCATCTTCGTCGTCCACAATGCAGGCCTCAGCCTCTTCGCTATCCTCGTTGCCGCCGCTTGTTCTGCATCCTCCCTCAAACGGACTACAGCCCAACAAACCACGATCACGCTCGCCATCGTCTAACCGTTTCCAGACCCGTGAGCCGGCACCATTATCGCTCTTCGATGGCAGCCCTACGACTGAACTTCCGCCTATTCAGCTGAACCGTAAAAGGAGCAGCTCGGATCATTCCCTTCCTTCGATAGCCTCGCTCAATGTCGGAGGCTCGCTCCCAACTTTGCAGCCAACGCCACCACAACCTCCTCCGAAGCTCGTCTGGCCGAACTCCAACCCATTGTCGGCCTACTATACTGAGAATGATAACGATGGACGTGGCGCATCTCCCCAGCAGCGTCATGACCGAAGATCGACCAGTGTCAGCCTGGATGATCCGCAGGTCATGATGGCTATCTCCGCCCTGAGCGAATTGAAGACCGGTATGTGCTAGAAAGCACAAGTTAGCATTTTATAAGCTGCTAACAATGGGTCCCCAGATTCAGTTTCTTCCCCTCCCAACCGTAATACGTCACTGCGTGGTGAGACGACGGACCGGAATCAAGAACCCGAGCCTCTGTTGTCGCTTATAACCACAGCCCACCCCATCATCGAAAGCACGGTGCAGCGATCTTCTCACCTCTACACAAAGACCAAGAACTTTTCGCCCCGTATCAGATCAGGCCTCGAATACGTCGAGGGCTCGCTAATACCTGTTGCGGACACGGTGAACAATGTCGGTCGCAGAACCGGAATCGAGTCCGGCGTCAGATGGATTCTTGGAAAGCGGACCAAGAGTTCCAGTGATACCCGTGAGAGTGGCCAGAACAAGCGACATATGGCTTCGAGGCCAATAAACGGCGCAGGGGGCGAGGCACGGTTCTCAGAAGCTTCCACTACCGATGGATCCCGCCGGACTTCGATTAGCACCATTGACACGTTGCCCGCCTATGACGACCAGCGATCGCCAGCTTACTCTGAGACGGTTGAACAAAATGGTCAATCAGTCGATCCAAAATCGGCTCTCCATTCGCAGCTGGGGAACGGACGGGTCCAGGTGACCACATCCAGTCTGAAGGAGACTATGAAGGAAGAAAGTTTACGTTCGCTCAAGTATGTGCTTGAGACGTTGAGGGATGTGACCAACACCCTCCAGCAGGGCACCAACGAGTTGAGCTCAGTACTTGATCAGTATGACAGGACGACAACCAGAAGGGATGGTGAAGACCATATCATGACCAACGGGTCCGCGCCGGAAGATGATCGTACGCAGCTGGTGCAGCGTATGACTGAACTTCGGAAGAGCATTTACTCCAACATTAAGGACGTGTCATCGGTTGTTGCCAACTACACTGGCGCTGCTTTGCCCGAAAATGCCGGCAACCTTGTCCGGCACCATCTTCTCAGCCTACCCATGGTCTGGAGTCAGGCTAGCAAAACCACCTCCAGCGAGCAACCAAACACACAAGACCCGAATGCGCTTGTGCGCAAGGCTGCCAAGGTGGCTCTGTCCTTCAGCAAAGAGGGATTGCATATTTTTTCCCAGATCATGGAGATCATCCGTACCGCAACCGATCACGCGGAGGATTGGAGGAACAGGAAGATGAACCAATCGACCCCCATGAACGGCGCAGAGCATGAGATCCGACCTATGGTTGACCAACCTCTTCCGCAGGCCGCTACCGTTAATGGTGATATTCCCATGAGGTAGAGACTCGTGGTATTTTCGAGAGAGAAAAAACACAAAAAATCCTCAGCGAGTAATTACTGTTACAAGGAACATCATTTATAATTGAAAAGCAGGATGGCTCCTGTGGTTGGGGTTTCGGCGAGTGAAAACTTTTGTTACGATTAGAGCTTTATGGGTCGGCGTAAAGAGCTAAGCTTGGTTGATTGGGTGGGATTTGAGAGAGACTTGTGCCGAAATCTTGGGGACATTAACCGTTATATACCACTTTTTTTCTTTTCGTTTGTTTTATTAATTTGATCACATTTGGGATACCGACAAGTTCAGGCGCTTGGGAGTACTCTCCACACCACATTACCTACCCTTACTCTGGGTTGGCTATCTGGCTCTATGTAAATGATTCATTTGTCAAATTTACCACTTCCCACCGAGTATCATTGTTCCAAATTCGGTCTTGACCATACGAATAATTGCAGCAAGCTTGGTTTCATCCCAAGTATTGTCACCCAACCAAGGAAGGCCTTTACAACTTCTCATCTGGTCTCCTCACCTGCGATAAACCCACCAACAATCAAAACCAAGAATCCTAGGTACCATAACCACTCCTCTTCTCCCGCCTAACTCACAACAACCCCGTCTCTCTTTCTACGCCTTCTCAACTTCAACCTTCTCCTCACCCTGCACATCGCCGTACCCAAAAATCCCAAACCACCCAACCACACACCCCACCACCGGCCCCAAGCTCCTCACAATATGCAACCAATTCCACCTCCTCACCAACTCCCTCACTTCTCCCACGCTACTAACCAACGGACCCGGTTCGATCTGCATCTCGTTAAGCCTCATCAACTCTTTATTGGTAGGTGACATGACTATCAGCGTAAACGGGATGATAGCCAGCGTCAATCCTGCTGCTGTGGCGAATAGTTTCCACCGTTTTTCGTTTCGAGCAGATTGAGGGGCAACAGAGCGGAGTTTATAAGCCGTCCAGCCGTAAAGAGAGGCAGTTAAAACGGCGAGAGGTGGCATGGAGAGAGCGCCGCGCTTGAAGAGGGTGGACCAGGAGGAGAGCAGGATCGGGGCGGTGGGGGAGGAGGAGGGGGAGGTTATGGCGGGGATG
>HF970596.1:159478-169990 GCA_000604205.2 Neurospora africana FGSC 1740
CAGTGAGTGATAAGACAAAGCCAAGGACACAATTGAACTGTCGATCGACTGGTATAAGAAGATTCAACGACAGTCAACAAGGACTAAAATTGGTTCTCAATCGAGGGCCGGGGCGCTGTTTTCTGTCGAATGTAAGAGTGACGAATTTGGTGAGTGACAGGCGGGAGACTTTTAACTTTATTCAGGTTGTCTTTCGCTTTCGGTACTTAGAACTAGTACCTGGCCATCTGACGCCGGAAGCTGGAAGGTAGGGACTTCCATGCCTGGCATTGAACTCGACTGCGGGAACTCTTTCCGTTCATTGTGGTGGTTTGTGGGTGCCAAGCTGGTGTGGTTGGAATTTGGGGAAGCCAAGAAAAGCTTTGACCAGCAGTTCCCCGCACTCCCAACCTTATTCCAAATGGATGGAGCTTCTGGTGCCGTTCCCCAACTGGACCCCAAAATTGCATCCAATCTCCCAATTTCCTCCAATTCTCCATCATCACTGAAGCGAGGCTGCCAATTTCCTGGACAGTCTGGCCTTCCTTTCCAATTGCATCACAACTTCCACTTCCAACCCTAAACCTCTTTCCTTTCTCGTCAACCTCATCGCCGTCCTCTAACATTCATGCCCCATGACTACATCCCGCTGCACAATCGCTCCAAACGAGACATGAGCTACTCGTCCAGTTTTGTCCACAAGTTCCTCAACCAGCTACAGCACCATCAACAGCAACATCCCACCGCTACAAGATGGGATCTTCCCAGATACGACGCCACTGATGAGGCAGATCAACAAGTTCTCGTCTCTCGAAGCACACCACATGCCTTCCAGCTAGGCACAGGAGCATCCATCTTCACGAGCACACTGATTCCCGCCATCGTCTCGGCGAGATCCGAGGTCGTCTTTGTCACTTGCTTCTGGGCCCCTTCAAAGACGCTTTCCGCCATCACCGATGCTCTTGTCAAACTTGCGGACCACCGCCGTCATCTGCATGACATGGAGCCTCTCACCGTCCGAATCTGCTTTTCGTCACGATCCCTATTCCAAAAGTTACTGCACCCACAGTCTCGTGATGGCTACACCTACTCGCCCGCTGAATGGGAAAAGAAGCTCGGCCTCCCTGATCCTGTCTTGTTGGACGAGGCCGGCATCCGCCTTCAAGTGAAGAGTCTATTCTTCCTTCCCTTCAGTGTCATGCACCCCAAGTTTGTTATCATCGACAGACAACGTGCCTTCATCCCGAGTTGCAACGTCAGTTGGGAGCCGTGGTTAGAAGGCTGCGTTGAGATCACTGGCGATGCTGTCACCAGTCTGATGTCCTTCTATGCTCTGACATGGGAGAAACATGTCGACTTTCGGAAACCTCTCCCTGCCACCCAGAGCAGCCGTACGTCTGTTGATCCCCCACATCTTATCTTTGTCCCTAGCAGTGCTCACCATTTGGTCCGCCCACTAGCCTCTTCGGCACCGCTTCCGACGCTTGTGTTGCCTTCCTCGCATCATCAGAATCCACAGTTCCGCTTCTTGCCGTGGCAACAAGCTGCCAAACCCCCAGCTACCCCCTTGAACGTTGCAATGCTCGAGCTATTTGACCAGGCTCGACGGTCCATCTACCTACAGACCCCAAACCTCACCTGCGAGCCTGTCATTGCTGCATTGCTAGACGCTCTAAAGCGAGGCGTCCATGTAACCATTGTGACAGGTCGGAACATGATGCTTCTGGAGCAGCTTTTCACGGCTGGCACCACCACATCTTGGTGCATCCGATCTCTCGTACGCCGTTTTAAGAAGCTCCGCACACACGCTGCTCACGATCTAGAATCTGGAGACCCCGGTCTTGGCCACCTGCGAATCTCTTACTTTCAGCCGCGTTCCGCAGCCAAATCGGGCAAGCGTGGAGGCCAAGCTCGTTCGGTCAACGATGCCCAGATGCAGGATCCTGAAGAGGAAGAGCCAGTGCACTCTCATCTCAAGCTGACCATTGTTGATGGCGAGTTTACGGTCCTTGGTTCCGGTAACATGGACCGCGCAAGCTGGTATACAAGCCAAGAACTCGGCGTCTTGTTCCACGACCCAGCTTTTGCGGAATCGGTACGGGAAGGAGTTGAACTTGTGTTGGATCAGCGGCTTTCTCTCGTCTTTGACTCTGGGAACAGCTGAGAAACACCAGGCAGGAACATAAGGACCTTGGGCAATGTGATGATGGCGGAAAGATGGTGCATCTTTTCCGCCTACACACCCGGCAGTCGCCAATCAAAACACGCCCCGCCCCCGCAACAAGAGCCGGGCGCTTACCCATAACGGACATCAAGGAACGTGGGCTCCGAGAACGCGACCCGGTTTCCACCTCGAAACCAAACCACCACCTTCACCAAGAACCCGGTTCCACAAGATTGCTCGAATGCGGTGTCCAGGTCGGCGGGTTTGGCGGACAGCTTGGTCTGTTTCTTGTAGACAGCGTTACACTCACTTGTTCCTGAACAGTCTTGCCCCCCCTCGGGCCCCGACTTCCTCTCCCGCCGCGCCAAGCAGCCCACTTCCTCGTACTTGTCCGTCTTAGGTCGCCATGTTGAGGAGGATGTTGTGATTTTGGTGGTCATGGCGCTACGTGGTCCATCATCCCGCAGTCCCCGTCGAGGCTTCGGAGCTTCGTCCTGAGGCTCCTTGATAGCCTATCCGGGACGATCGTCCCTGTGACTCCGGGGTCGAACCACTCTCGGAATGGCGACCGTTTCTGCCACCACCACGGCCGGCCTTGTTCATGGAGCAGCCGAATTCTAGCTGAACGGAATCGAACAAGCATCGTTCAGTCAGTGGCGTCATGTGCTCGTTCCTCGATGTCTCGGGAGCGCGTTCCCGTCTTCCCGACTGATGGATCTTGGACTGATGGAGGCCATCACAAGAGGACTTGATCATAAAAGGGGACGACTTCGCCTTTTGCTGATTCGAATATCCCCAGCACTGGCATCCTGGGTAAATCAGTCAACGGAAACCTTAATCATCAACAGTTCTTACAATGGCTGCCAAGAAGCTCCTTCTCGCTGCCGCCTTGACGGCCTCTGCCCTCGCTGCTCCCGTCCTTGAGGATCGCCAGAACTGCGGCTCTACCTGGTATGATCATCATCACCCTCAAAACTCGATATACCAATACTTACAGACGATATAGGACCCAGTGCGGTGGTATCGGCTGGTCTGGCGCGACTTGCTGCTCCTCCGGCAACTCCTGCGTTGAGATCAACTCCTACTACTTCCAGTGCTTGCCCAGCTCTCAGGTCACCACCACTGCTAAGGCTTCTTCCACAAGCCCGACCAGCACCAGCAAGGCCTCTAGCACCACCAGCAAGGTCACCAGCAGCAGCGCCGGCCAGCCCATCACCACTACCGCTCCTTCGGTGCCCACCACCACCATTGCTGGCGGTGCTTCCTCCACTGCTAGCTTCACTGGCAACCCCTTCCTTGGTGTTCAAGGCTGGGCCAACAGCTACTACTCCTCCGAGATCTACAACCATGCCATTCCTTCCATGACTGGCACCTGGGCTGCCAAGGCGTCTGCCGTTGCTAAGGTCCCCACCTTCCAGTGGCTCGACCGCAACGTTACCGTTGACACTCTTATGAAGAGCACCCTCCAGGAGATCCGCGCCGCCAACAAGGCCGGTGCCAACCCTCCCTACGCCGCTCACCTCGTCGTCTACGATCTCCCCGACCGTGACTGCGCTGCTGCCGCCTCCAACGGCGAGTTCTCCATCGCCAACAACGGCGTTGCCAACTACAAGACCTACATCAACGCCATCCGCAAGCTCCTGATCGAGTACTCTGACATCCGCACCATCCTCGTCATCGAGCCCGATTCGCTCGCCAACCTCGTCACCAACACCAACGTCGCCAAGTGCGCCAACGCCGCCTCCGCCTACAGGGAGTGCACCAACTACGCCATCACCCAGCTCGACCTCCCCCACGTTGCCCAGTACCTCGATGCTGGCCACGGTGGCTGGCTCGGCTGGCCCGCTAACATCCAGCCCGCTGCCACCCTCTTCGCCGATATCTACAAGGCTGCCGGCAAGCCCAAGTCCGTCCGCGGTCTCGTCACCAACGTCTCCAACTACAACGGCTGGTCACTCTCCTCCGCTCCCTCGTACACCACCCCCAACCCCAACTACGACGAGAAGAAGTATATTGAGGCCTTCTCTCCTCTCCTTACCGCCGCCGGCTTCCCCGCCCAGTTCATCGTCGACACCGGCCGTTCCGGCAAGCAGCCCACCGGCCAGATCGAGCAGGGTGACTGGTGCAACGCCATCGGCACCGGTTTTGGTGTCCGCCCTACCACCAACACCGGCTCCTCGTTGGCTGATGCCTTCGTCTGGGTCAAGCCCGGTGGTGAGTCCGATGGTACCAGCGACACCTCCGCTACTCGCTATGATTACCACTGCGGCCTTTCGGATGCCCTCAAGCCTGCTCCTGAGGCTGGCCAGTGGTTCCAGGCTTACTTTGAGCAGCTGCTCCAGAACGCTAACCCCGCTTTCTAAGCGCGTCGTCTTTGCAAACGATGGGCTTTTGAGGAGTTGGTGGTTGAGAAGGTGAAGGAAGGAGTGAAAGAGGGAAGTGAAAATGGGTGATAAAGGATCCATTTGGATGACTGCTTTTTCCCAAGTTCTTGTACATAGATTAAGAACATTTTTTGTTCGTCTGTGAGGGTGGACTGCACATAGATGTTATCAGACTGTCAATACAACGTTCGGATCTTCTTGCCTCTACTGTCTCTTTTTGACCTTCGATGATGAACGTGCTGGTTGTGCCAGGTCCTTAGAGGCAGCTTCTGCTCTGAGAGTACCTTTGTTGTGAGCCAATGGTGACTTCATTAAGGTATACATGTATGTGTCCGACTGTTGCCGCCAAAGGATTGTCGAAACCCCGTCGTCTCTTGTTACCTCCTGTGCACATTCAAAAGAACGTATGGATCGAAGTGAAGAACCTTAGAAATGTCAACTAGAAGTTTTAGTCAACAAAATAACCAGTCAAACTGTAACCCCACAGGACTGGGTCGTGGACAACTCTTTTTTAAGCCTGCGAAAAAAGGAGGTGGAGGTGCCTTATAGACCCTCCGGTGTACATATCCATTTTCTAGACTAGAAGCGTATCTCCTTGGGTATCATATCATATCATATCGTATCATATAGCATCACTCGCTGCATAGGTAGGAATCCTTATGTCCACATCCTGCGACCGCTAAAACACGCTCACTTATCCATACCCAAACCTCCCTTGAAACGGCTCAACCCACCCAGCCATCTCTATTCCCCCAGCTTTCAGCCATCCACCCCCCACTCCCCCACAAGCATACAAAGACAGATATCCCACAAAGTTCACAACCCAACCTCTACCACCTCCCCTTCCCTATCGACCCAACCCCCCTAGCCCCCCACCATAAAACCCACTCACCCTCCTCCCTCCCTTTCCAGACTCCTTTCCCCCAGCAGCAGCAGCTGCCCTCCCCGCCTTAACCGCCTCCCGTCCGGCAACCTCCACCACGCTCGCCACATTCTTGATCGCCCCGCCTAATCCTGCCGCCGTCCTTTTCAGTCCGTTGATGGAGAGCTTGGAGTTGAGCGAGGGGGTAGGTGGGGAGGGGAAGTTGTAGAGGGCTCCACCGGGTTTGTTGGACGAGTTAGAAGAGGAGAACGAAGGGGTGGGTGAGGAGTAAGTTGGTTGTGAAGGGGCGGCGGTGTAGGTTATTGTCGGTTGAGGTTGTTGAGAGGAGAGGGGTGAGTAAATCGGTTGAGCCGGGGTTGCAGGCGATGGAGGGCAGGTGCCGATGTTTACGGCTGGCGATGAAGGGAAAGGTGGTGAAGAGGCGGTAATTGTTGGCGAAGGCAGGGTCGTGGCCGGTTGATGTTGGGTTGGTGGTGAAGGCCGGGGAGGATAGGCAGCGGGGAAGTACGAGACTGAGTGTCTGTGACCTCCGGCTGTTGGTGATTGCGGAGAGGTGGGTGAGAAGGGACCTTGTTGGAATGGAGGAGTTGGCAAGTTGCTGGTGTTGAGGGTCGGTGTTGGTGGAGATTGGTAACCTGAGAAATACTGAGATGTTGGCCGCGTTGACGGAGGAGGTGGTGGTGGTGGTGACTGGGGAGGGCTGCCGTAGGTTTGTTGCTGATATGGAGGCGGAGGAGGTGGTGCTTGGCTGTATACAGGCGAAGGCGCAGAACTGTAGTTGCCAGGTTGGTGATATTGGGGAGTGAAAGGAGCTGGAGTCCCTACGGACGACGGCAGCGGTGGTGATTGTGGAGGTGAAAGGCTCTGGTACCCTGGCTGAGCCGGAGCAGACGTGTAGGTCGGCTGTGGCACTGGTGGAGGAGCAGGCGCTTGTTGCTGGAAAGCTGATGGATATTGCACAGGTGGAGGACTCGGCGTGCTCTGTGTTAACTCATGATGAGGTGAAGATGGTGGAATCGGTTTCTCATATTGAGGTTGGGCATAAGGAGGCTGATATCCAGTGCCTGCCTGTTCTTCACGAGAGGTGGGCCAGGAGCCGGGGACAGAAGGTAAGGCTTCGGCTTCTACGACGATCAGTCCTTCACTGTCAGGAGTTTCCAACTTCTTGGCCGGTTTTGGTGGAGGAACGTCTGAAGCAGCATTGCTCTCTTGCCGGGAATCAGGTGGTGACCCTTCAAGCTCGGCAAAAAAGCCATTAGTGGTCCGTCGTCCGGTCGTTGATGTGACTGAGTTGCGGTGTTGCGAAGACGGTGGGGAGTAAGGTTTGTAGTCCTGATCTGCCTGTGGTGACTGTGGTGCCTTGAACTGAGTCGATGGTTGGCTCGAGACGGGCTTGCGTTGAAGTCTCAAGGGTGCTGGGGCCATGGAGTTATCGCCGAGGTCAAGCTTGGCAAGCGAGGAAGCCAGAGATGGTTGGCTTGCAATAGACGAACGTCGGCTATCATTCTCATGTTTGTCATCTGGCCCTGGCTGCTGTGTAGGTGGCCGGTACGGTTGATACGGACGGTAAGCTTTCGGCTCTGATTGTCGACGTTGTCGCTCCGGTTGTTGTTCTTGTGGTTGAGACTGCTGCCGATAAGCAGAGCCGTATGGGGAAATGCCGCTATATGACATGATGACTAACTGATGAGACTCGGAGTCCCAATTTCACACTCAAGCTGATTTTACTTCGTCCAGAGTTTATGGAAAGATGTACAAAAGGACAAGAGTGTTCGACGTTTGGGGAGAAGAGAGAAGAGAGGGCAACCAGGCAGGGGCTGGAGAGCACTTAATGAAAAAGCCCAACAGTCTGATGTGGCTGAAGCACAGTGATAGCAAAGACAGCTTTTGACGAATGGGATAGCCCTGCTTCCGATTTAATTGGGAATGCTTCAGGACGCACAAGCATCGGATATCGAGGGTTAACCGTCTTGGCGTTCCTAGCAAACTGGTGCCTTGCTCAGCCGCAGGCGAAGCTTTTGGTGAGAAACCCAATCGAGTAAATTAAAGGATCATCAAAGGCTGACAAGCCCGAAACGTTGCTGATTCCATAGCTGAAGAACTTCTAACTCCGCTCACCCCAAATTTGTACTAGTTCCCATCCAGGTGGTTGTAGCATATATTGAGGAGTTGAAGTTCGAAGTGGAACAAGGACGAACAGTTAACGGCCGACCCACTTTGGCCACTATAATATAGTGCATACATCCCCCCATGGTTCGTCCCATCTTCTTCCCCGCACTTGAACGCATGGAGATCATGATTCCCATCAACTTCATCCGAACAAGCCCCACCAACATCATGACATTGGCTCCCGTTATGGGATGAAGGATCAATAATGTCCGGAACCATCCTTCAATGTCTTATAGTTTCCAATCCCGATAACTCAGGTGCCGGACGCAGGCAGAGCAACTGTCTTTTCATTGTCACACAAATTCACATAGCGCCAGACGTCAACCATGTCTTCAGCCGAACCCATCAGGGTCTTGGTCTTCTCCCGCACCGTAGCCTATCGCCACGACTCTATCCCAGCTTCCATAAAGGTTCTTGAAGACCTTGCGGCAACTTCTTCGACCACTGCCCACCCATTTGTTACGACAGCAACCGAGGACCCTACGATATTCACACCCTCCTGTCTCTCACAGTTTCGTGTCATCATTCTTCTACAATGCTCTGGCGAGTTCCTCGATTCTTCCCAGCTCGAGGCACTCAAGGGCTTCGTCCACTCCGGTGGCGGCGTGGTAGGCATCCACTGCGCCAGCTTCGGCATGGAGTCGAGTGAGTGGTATGGCCGTTTGATCGGTGGTGTCTTCAAGGACCACCCAGAGCCGCAGATGGCTAAGATCCGGTCCGTTGTCAACAACATGGACCATCCTCTTCTTGCTGAACTCTTGAAAAGACAGAGCGAGGGAAAGAAGAAGATGTTCGGCGTAACAACGGACAACGAGTGGGAGTGGGACTGGTTCGATGAATACTACAACTTCAAGACGAACCCGTGGGACAACCCGCATCTCCAGATTCTCCTCGAGGTCAACGAACAGACTTATACTGGAGGAACACACGGCGAGCGTCACCCCCTTGCGTGGGCGCAGGAGTTTGAAGGCGGCCGGTCGTTTTATAACTCTCTTGGCCACTTTGATGAAGCATATCTGGAGGACCCTGGGTTCATGGCATTTATCTACAAGGCCATTTTATGGACTGCAAGATTGGACATTTGAAGTGACCAAGGTATATGGTTCTCGTAGGTTAGGTCGTCAGAGCCAATATCAGACGAAGCTGAAGGTGATGTTTGCTGCACTTCCCCTCTGTGCCCCACTATACTTTTAGCGGCTTCCAGGTACCTCGACCCAACCACATCATCGATCTTCCACACTCTCTGCCTCATACTCGGGCACTTGTGAATCACCCTTGCCCCGGTTACTCTTGAAGACTAGACTTGTCCGTTACCCCTTTGACGACTATAAAAACTCAAGCTTAAGCTCTCCGTCTGTCTATATTCTTCTGCTAGTGAACACTACTTCAACATAGCTCTACCTTACCCAGCTGCGATATCACCATGCGTGGAATACTCCAAGCTGCCAGAGCCGCGAATATCTCGCGGGCTCCCAAGTACAACCTCCTCGTCTGCTTTGACGCATTCGAGACCCTCTATGCCCCCAAAGAGCCGGTCCACAAGACGTACGGTCAGTTTGCGCGCGATAATGGCCTCCAGCACGCTAGTGACGATGTTGTGGCCGTTTATCTTCACGACCGCATCACCACGGCCACCAAAGAGTACCCCAACTATGGCAAGCATGTTAAAGGCATGGATCCCGAAGCTTGGTGGATGAAGGTGAGTCAACTTGCTCTTGAGTCACTCAACTAATTGCTGAACTGAAGCTGAAATTTCATTGCAGGTTATTAAGAATATCTTTGTCGATGTTGAGCCGCGTCTGAGTGATGCAGCTCACAAAGAGCAGCTGGATGATTTGGGTCGTAGACTCTTTCACCATTTCTCTACTCGCGACGCCTACAAGACAGCGTCCAATATGCCCAAACTTCTCCAGTCTTTGAAGCATCACAAATCCAACAGCAAGCTGGACAACCCCTCCATCGGCCACATTGTTCTGGGCATCATCAGCAACTCGGATGACCGCGTTGGCGGGATTCTTTCCTCTCTGGGCCTAGATGTCAGCCCCCTGCGTTTCCAGAGAGAGTCCAAGCAGGACACCCACTTCGAGAGTGCCCGCCCCGTCGACGGCAAGTCGTATGATATCGACTTTACCGTCATGTCGTACGACGTTGAGGAGTCAAAGCCGCACAAAGTGATGTGGCAGGCAGGAGAGATGCTGGCTCGCAGAGCCGTTATTCATGAGCTCGGCAAGTTTGACGAGAGTGTTCCTTGGTTGAAGCTCTATGTCGGTGACGATATCAAGAAGGATGTTGAGTCGGCTTGGGGTTGTGGGTGGAATGCGGTCCTTTTGAAGGAGTTCATTACTGAGCATCCTCCTGATGAGCGTTTGGAGAGCTTGGAGGAAATGCTGGCAATGCCAGTTACTCAGCTTTTGACTGGTCACCGCATGTTTACGGTCACCAAGCTTGAGACTCTTGTTGATTGGATTGTGAAGAGAGGGTTGGAGGTTCCCGCTGGTTCTACGGATGCCGATGCCAGCTCTGTGGAGAGGTTCAAACTCGTTAAGAGCATGGAGTAAGGAGAGCCTGGAAAAGGCCTATACCGGTATCGTCGCTTTTGTACTATTAGTTAGCAGGCATTTTTCAACAGGATATTACCAGGGAGCATTTCACCCTCTCATCATACACCCCTATTGTACCATTAGTTAAACATATCTGTCCTTTGGAAAGGCCTTCTGCTAAATCCAAAAGACAATAAAATGACTGCGACATGCGTCTGGTGAACTCAAAACACCTAATCCAAACTGTAACTGGGGTATCTTGATCCAAAAATGCCTCCAGCTTCAAATAGAAGGCATATCAAAGACAGTTTAACACCCAGAAAAGCCTACCAGGGGGGTGATATGTTCGACATCTCCGATTTACCTCCCCAGCCACTCAACAGCCTCACACCT
>HF970596.1:184419-194684 GCA_000604205.2 Neurospora africana FGSC 1740
CGCCGACCGCTTCACAATCTGCTATTGTCCCCCAGGGACCCGCTGTTCTCCCAGCACCTCCTATCCCGAAAGGGGCCGTCATCCCAAAAAAGTCTCCCGCCGACTCTCAAGCGCCTATCAAGCCTGTTCGAGTCGTGAGGACCGCCGGCAGGTCACTGTTGGTCATTTCCGCGCCTGCCATGGCGAAGTTTTACCGGAACAGGTCCCAAAGTGCCACTTCTAGTAGCAGTGCCAGCAGTGCCAGTGATAACAACGGCGCCAATGACGATAAGGGCCATAACGTCGTCAAAGAAGGAATTAAAGTCGCGGCCCCTAGTCCTGCTCTCACTCCAGCAACGGAGGCTAGCACCAGCTCCAGCTCCACTAAGAGAAAGAGAGCATCCACATCTGAGGACTCGGGAAGCAGCAATGGTCCCAAGAGGGTGAAGTTCACATCGAAACCGGACACAGAACCAGTGTCAGTGGGCGATGATGCATCGTCGTCGTCGTCGGCGGAACTGCCACAGCTGCGGCCACAGTCGCCTTACCAGCAGCGGAAGCCGCAACAAAAGTCGCAACAGGAGAGCATCATAAAGGATACAATCACAGTAGCCACCACCAGCAGCCCTATCACCGCTAAGAGCCCAGCCAAAACCCCATCGAAGACCCCAGCTAAAAGGAACAGAGCCGCAGTAGAGATCAAAGAGGAAGAGGGAAGCCCCAGTCCTAAAAGGGTTAGAATCAAAAAGGAGAACGAACAGCCGCGCCAGCCCGTCCACAGCAACTATAGGCTTAGGAACAGGGGCGGGCCGCGACTGGAGTTCAAGGAGAATAAGAAGGGGGAGATGGAGTTGGTTGAGCTTGCCGGGGATGAGGGGGAGCAGAGGAGGGAGTGAGTGGCCGGTGATTTAATGAGAGAAGTTGGTGTGGAAGGCTAACACAAAGTCTGGATTGGTTGGTTAAACCACACAAAGTCCATCTTGAAATAAGGGGCCAATAGAGGAACTCTCTACAAAGGCATCTGGATATACCAACCAATGAGACATAACAGATTGCATTTTACTCTACATTTTGCTTTTTTTTACACAACAAAAGCGGAGGGAGGGAGGAAAATATCGAGAGAAAGAAGGGGGCGTATATACCACACTGCGCTGGACAGGATTGGAAGGAGTTGTTTTGCTTGTTTGCCTTTCTGGTCCCTAAAGGAGTTTCGGCAGCATAAAAGCATCATTGAGGTTTGATCAAGGTTAGGAAATACATATTTGAGCATTAGTTGCTTTGAGAGATCATACATTGAGATACAAATGGATTACATGGCATTCGTGCAAGCCAGCTCATCGTGTGCTTTGAATGTGTAGTCTTGGTTTGATCTTGCACACACCCTCTCCTAGAACTCCTGTAACTGCCATAACGTCCTCATGAACATTCAGCAATAATGAAAGAGTGATTTCTAACCACGCAAGTTCATGTTTTCGCCAGTCTAGCCAGTCATTCTAACCAGCCAGTCTCGCCAGCCAGATATCTGACTGACCCTTCATCCACTGAAGGCATGGCTCTGTCTGTCTGTCTAAAATTTGTTGCTACAATTCATCATACATTCATCCGTCTGCCCGCAAGCCATTAAATAACAACTAACCACAAGAACGCCCTGCATTGCATAGTTCTAGATTCCCAAGCACACTCCGACCGGATCCAAGCCAAGCCACAAAGAAGGTAAGTAAGCCAGTAATGCGAAAACCTAATCGCCTTTAAAGTGAAAGTCGGGCGTTACCAGTACCGGTGGCAGCACCAGCACCAGCGCCCGTGGATTCGGTCGATACACCATTAGCATGCTGCTGTTGCTGCTGCTCGACACCCTCCATCTGAGACGAAGGCTGTCCTTGCTGGCCCAGATGCTGTCCACCCAACCCCATCAGATCCGTTGTCTGTCCTTCCTGCCCCAACACCTCCGCCGCAGCATCAATAACCCCCATCGTAACCGGCAACAGTCCCCTCCCCAGCTCTCCCTCGCGGGGATGCAACGCATAAACATTCGCCTCCATACTCTCCCCACTAAACACCACAAAGTTCTGAACAGGCTGCTGCGTCTGTCCCAGCACATTAATCACATCCTGCGCCAACTGTCCACCCAACACCGCCGCCACCGGCGCGAGCTCAGCTCCCACATTCTGCAGGAACGACCTCAACAGCTCGGCGCGCAACGTCTCCGCGGGCAAGCCGAGGGCTTTGTGCTTGTCGCTGCACATCTGCGTAAACGCCGCCAACGCCGTATGGTTGGTTAAGAGTTCTGGGCCGGTGGGCGGGACGCCGAAGGTGGAGGTGAATTGCCAGAGGGCGCGCAGGCAGCTGAGTATAGGGGTGACGGCGCGTTTGCGGCGCGGGGAGGAGAGGATTTCTTGAGGGAGGTGGGAGGCGTCGGAGGAGGCGAGGAGCCAGGTGGAGTAGAGTTCGCGTTTGGTTACTAGTTCGATTTGGTTTTCTTTGGAATCCTTGGAATCCGGTTCTTTGGGGGCTACCGAGATGATGGAGCGGGTCTTTGTTTCGGGACCGGGAGTGGAGGGGAGGTTGGAGCGCTGGCGCTCGATGATAAAGTCGTGCTCAATTAGGTCGGCGAAGAGGAAGCCGTAGAGGCCGTGCGAGCCGGCGGCGTAGAATTTGCGGTTGTGGATGCGGGTCGCCGTGTTGATGACGTTGAGGGTGTCGGCGTCGAGGTCGGTGGCGATGATGATGTCGAACGACGAGTAGAAGGACGAGTGCTTGGTCCGAATGTCGTCCGTGTCGACGACGACCTTGACGCGAGGGTTGAGACGCTGGAGGGCGCCGCTGGCGGCTACGGCGCGGTTCTGGCCGAGGTGGCCGTCCTCGGCGGACAGGAAGAATTGGGCGCCTAGGTCGGCTTCGGATACGACGGCATGGTCGTTGATGGTTAGGGAGCCGATGCCTGCTAGGACAAGATTCTTGGCGATCTCGTTGGCGAGGGCTTTCATGGTGATGAGAAGAATGTTGGCGGAGCGGATCTTCTCTTGGGCTTTCATGCCCCAGAGACGGATTTGCCGGTCATAGAGGGCGATCTCATCTGTTGAGGGGGTTAGTTTTTCGTCATCTATTTTCTGACAAAAGGTGGAACACTTGCCTGCGCTGATGCCAGCAGCCGAATGGGAAGCCTCTTGACCACATCCGTTGGTCTCGGTGGCCTGGGTGGTTGCGGTAGTCATGATGGGCACCGACTCTGATGGTGACAGTTTGGATGTTGTGATCAGGAACAAAAACGACCTCGTAAATTTTGCACCAAGTGATATTTGCGCTTTGGGTGGTTGGTGGTGAGGTTGAGGTGAGAGGAGGTGAATGAACGCGGGCAAGCGAATGTTCCGGAGCCGGACCTGGAAAATCGGCGAAGAGTTGCCTTTTCTAGATTGACGGCAGAAGTAGTTAGATTTGGGTTCAAGGTTTTATTCGAGATCACTGATATCAGTGCACATACCGTACTGGCTTTTCGATCTCAAGTTGGGGATGGTGGATGGTGTTGAGGTTGAGACGCGTGGTGCAAAAGTGGTAGAGGCCTGTGCATTTCGGCAGTTTTACCGTGTACTGCGGTTATGCGCACTATTTCCAGTACCAAATCGAGTAATGTTTGAAAAATTCCGTAAGACCGGACAACGGCAAACACTCGCGCTCTTTGAATCTTTTGAAGTATTTCAGGTAAGGATGACACAAACGCCACCCGTTACCTATATCAAGCTTGAAATCCAACAATCAAGGCAACTTTGAAACGAGGAGAAGAACGGATTGCACTTTGTGGTTTGGATGGGGGACATGGGGTCACACCCGTGAACGCACGTATCGTAGATCCCGATGGCATGACGCCAGTTAAAGTGGTACTTCCACATCCTGACCACTATGGTGTCTCATCAAGTACATGCTAACAATTACAAGGTCAGTGAAGGATGATGCCCTGCTAGTGTCAGCACAGGTTCTTGGTGGATAGTATGGATGGCGTTGGCTTTGCCCAGCTGGTCGACTCCTCTCGCTTGACGTCTGCCACTAGCAATTCCTTTCCACTTTCTGTGTCAACACTCTTTCCTCCTTGAACGCTTTGCATTGATTGATTGGCCTTTGACTTTCCGCCTTCTTTCTCTGCACACTTCGAGAATTTTGAAACATTTTCTACCGATCGTATCACACAGATAAAAAACTGAAACGGCGTCGTCGGCTGCAGAATACCTCTACTAAAGCTCTACTCTGCTACTCCTACCTTTCGGAGGCTGGTTCGTTTTGTTCCAGTCGGGTCCTATCTATTCTTCCTTTTACCCCTCCGCCTGCGTCCCCCTGGTCTTTGTGCCCTCAAGGTTCATGGTAAGTTGACGTTCGCTTCCACGGCCCCCTATCCAAACATATCGCCGCGTTATCACCTGCCATCTCTTGCGCCTTCGACAACGCATTGGCACCTCGACACATGGCGTATGAGCCCAGTTCGAAGCTGTAAGCTTCTGATTTACACCCAGGCCACCTCGCTGCAGGGCCACATTTTCTGGTATCGTGTTACCTGCGATTACTACATCTCTCTAACATTCTTCTCTTATACCCTAGTCCGACAGTCGACCTCTAAGGTCGCCTTGGGATTCGGATTCTCACGAAAACAACGCCCAACCCGATGCCCCCTCGCCGAGATCTCCCACAGCGATATCCCGAGAACGATTTGAGGCTCTAGAGAGATTTCACGACCGCATCAGTCGCAACCTAGCTCTCGAACAGGCTGCCTCTCGGGTGCTCGCTCGGTCCAGGATGTCCTCCGGCTCTGACCGGTCTCTTCGCCGGAGATTTAACCAAGATTCTCAACCGTCTAGCAGCTTCTTGCCGCCTGCCGTCCCAAGTTCAAGTTCTCCGACCCCCACACCACCCTTACTTCCGTCCCTTCGTTCGCTTGGATCAAGACTAAGACCCGGCATGTCGGCGCCCGGAGGCCAGAACGGCCGCCCTTCCCGTTATTGGCCCTCTGACCGGACAATGGAGAGGCACCGAACTCATATGAACCCTGTCAGGGAACGCAGCTACGCGACGCTTGGGGAGCTTCAAGACTCATCCAGCTCTTCACAGCCTTCGCCCTTCGGTACGGGCACTCCTCCTGAGGATATCGAAGAACTAGAAAACTTTCGGCGCGCAAAGCGACGGAAGCTGGATTCCGACAAGGTGTCGCCAAGTTATAAGAGCGTTCTGTATGGCAAATACGGCCAGGTGGAACCAGGTCCGCTTCTTTTGGAGATCGTTAGCTGTGATGGCGGCTTGTTCAGGGATGGACGGGCCTATGTGGCGGAGAATATCCTGAAAGACGACGCTTCGGTTTATTGCACAAGGACTAATCGGTGCAATATCATACTACGACATCAAGGTGGTACTGTCTTCAGTTTGAAAGAGTTGGTCATCAAAGCACCTGGTTCACATTACTCTCAGCCGTATGTGTTACCCTGTTTCGGGTATCTCTCGAGTGCCTTGCTGACCGTTCTCTAGAGTCCGAGAGGGGATGGTGTTTGTTTCGATGGAATATGATGACCTGTTGAAACGTACCGCGCAATACCAAATTCAGTATGAGCAACCAGCGAATCCACGACCCCGGACATCACGCGACACTCCAACAATCTACTCGGTCCGACACGACGATGATGGACGGATCGGACGGATCTACCCCTCGAGGTATCGACGTGATTACATGTCAGATCTAATCAACACCATAGATGATGACGATGACGATGATGAAGACCAAGCAGCAGCCGCGCTACCTCCTGAGTTTTCGGCCATATCCCAACCGTTCAATGTTACGACCGAATGCAGTGATAATGAAAGCGAAGGAGACGAAAACCATGTGCGCCGTAGGCGAACCCCCAACAGGATTGGTGCTTTGCCTTTCGAAAGCGACAGTAGTGATGACGGAAGGGACCCATGGAATCCCACCAGTTTGGACTGGCCGAATGATCTCACTCGTGCGCGACACTCTTCTAGTTGGCGCAACGAGTACGACACGGCAACCCCCGAACTTGAACGAGCTCGAGAAGCCTCGCAGGTGGCCACGCAAGAGGCGGTACGAGCCGTTGGCGGAGCGCTTATGTCTCCGCTGGCCCAGTTCTACATTGAGAAGGACAAGAACAAGTGTACCATCAAGTTCAACCCGCCGGTGAGCGCGCGGTACATCCTGCTCAAGATGTGGAGTCCACATCCTGACCCTCTCAAAAACATTGATATTCAGGGGGTTATAGCGAAAGGATTTGCTGGTCCGCAGCTATTTCCAGCTCAAACACTACAATGAGACTAGGTCAAAGAAGGTGATCGGTTCTTGCAAAGCATGCATTATCCGGTATAACGGTCAGCAAGATGAATGTTTGAGTCGTTCCGAACCAGACGGGGCGTCACCAGTTCAGTGATTGACGGTCAGCCGGGGGCAGGAGAGTTTGGAGTTTTGGTTATAATGCATCTTGTTCAAAGGCGTTGGCTTCATGGTACTTGAATGATGGCTTTCCAACGGTCATGGGTATTGGCACCAGCGAGTTATATTGGTGTACACGGCATTAGGTCAAAGGGCGCATTTCTCAACTGAACCAAATGTTGCCCCAGCCGTACGTGGCTCCACAAGCGCGTATCTTAAATAATATGATGGAGGGGTGCTTATATGACTCTTCATCTGCATATTATCGATTCTCTTTGCTTAGCTCATAGCCCAAGTTCATGATCGGGTTCCTTCACCACACTTTGCTTGTTCTCATTGTTGTCCTGTCGCTGGGCTGACGAGGCGAAATTGTGATTTTGTGGGTTAGGGTTCAGTACGAGCTGAGCGGACGAATCCAACATAGCCAAAAGGAATGATATCTGTTTCGACTTGGATCCTGTGATACTACTATACAACAACTCCTTCATCAGAGTATCAAGGTTTAAAGAGTACCCAGTCTAGCCCCGCAAGTGAGCCCCATTGGGTACCTTGCATATCGCAACAATGATGAATCATAATGAAAATGGCTGTGCCAATATGGGAAAGCCACTGCAAATCCGATTGGGCGAACATGAGAGCTTCAAAGAGGCGGTAATAGGGTAGTGTAGAGGATAGCTTCCATCCCACTGTAGCACTGGAGTCACCCCGTCGATAACATAGTGGGCTGTGTGGCAAGTCTTTAGGTTGCCATCCCGAGGGTGGCTAGTAGCCTTATGAAGATTGCTCTGATTTGTCTGAGTCACCGGTGATGGAAGATGAAACTGCATGCAAGTGGAATTCCGACAAACTCCTCAACGGCAAAATGGAAGGGTTTGAGAAAAGAGGTCGGGTTGGTAAGCCGCATGGTGTATGCTTGTCTTCCATGTTGGAGGTACTTGGTACCCGGTGCCAAAAGCTGGTTGCTAAAGAAACCGCAGTCCAGATTCCAGATTTGATAGCCCCACTTTACACATACATAGCCCAGTCGCTATCAGATTATATTTTCCTTCCATCGCCCACCCCACAAGTCGTCATTCGCAAAGCAGCAAACAGCATTCTCTATACCTCGCACCTCCATTGCTTCTGTCGCATAAACTCAAATCTCTCCGTCTCTCTCGGATTACCACTTCACCAACCAAGCAAAGGGAGCCCACCAGCAGCACTACACAAGAAAAACCGAAGCCATGGCTGTCCGCGCCCAGTTCGAGAACTCCAACGAGTAAGTTTTGCTTGGCCTCCACGTCCCGAGATGGAATTGCGATGCGAAAATCGAAAATCTGCCCCGCGCGCCACCGACGACAACATCAATACCATGCTTCAACACCGCGACAGCAAGGCGACTCTGAATCTGAGTGGGGAGCGGAGGGTGGTCATACGGGATATCAAGTAACAGACGTGCTGACATTGTGTCTGTTTTCTCAACAGGGTTGGAGTCTTTTCCACACTTACAAACTCTTACGCCTTGGTCGCCGTCGGTGCCAGCGAGAACTTTTACAGCGTCTTTGAGGCCGAGCTTCAAGATGTTATCCCTATCTGCAGAACTACCATTGCCGGCACAAGGATTATCGGTCGCCTAACAGCTGGGTATGTGCTTTCCATTTTTGTCGAGCTTTTCAGTCCCAAGCCTGGGGGGCGCAAAACCCAGATGGGGATATAGACATCGGTAAGCTAACCATGAAAAAAAATCAATGACAGTAACCGCAAAGGTCTCCTCGTCCCCACCAGCACAAGCGACCAGGAATTGCAACATCTGCGCAACAGTCTCCCCGACGACGTGCGCATACAACGTATCGAGGAGCGCCTGTCGGCCCTGGGCAACGTGATTGTGTGCAACGATCACACGGCGCTGATCCACCCGGACCTGGAGCGTGAAACCGAAGAAATCATTGCCGACGTGCTCGGCGTCGAGGTGTTCCGCCAGACCATTGCCGACAACGTGCTCGTCGGCAGCTACATGGCGCTCAGCAACCAGGGCGGCCTCGTCCACCCCAAGACATCCATCCAGGACCAGGACGAGCTCAGCTCCCTGCTCCAGGTACCGCTGGTGGCCGGCTCCGTCAACAGAGGCTCCAACGTCATCGGCGGTGGCATGGTGGTTAACGACTGGATGGCCGTTACCGGTCTTGATACCACGGCGCCCGAGCTTAGTGTTATCGAGAGCGTGTTCAGGTTAGGAGAGGGTGCCGCGCCTGGCCAGATCAACTCCAGCCTCAAGGATACCATGGTCGAGTCTTTCTACTAAATCATTGGTCCTTTCCTTCCTCATGGCTTGTTTTGGAGTTGGTTTTTTTTTGTGCTTGGTATGGAGGGGAAAGGGAGGCGATGTGAGGGGAGGGGAGCGGAGGCGAGAGATGGATGTGTAGGAGGCGGGATTCTTGTCAGGTATACCTAACGACAATGGGTCGTTTCTGACATGCATGCTCAAGCGTGAGCAAAAATGGCGATTTTTCTTCCAACGAATGATTTCTATGTGGCGTTTTTGCGCGAGGATATGGACATGTGTGAGGGTGAGCCTGGTTGTGGCTCGGCACGGATTGCGAGACCGCCTCGATTTTGGAAGTGCCACCTGGAATGAAAAGAGCTTCCAGTTGACATTGTCATTACCATTCAAAATAATTACGAAGTATTTCTCCTCTTCGAGGTTCAGTCATCATTGAGATACAGAAGACGGGACCAATGCCGTTTGGAAGAGGGTCAAGGCACGGTTTTCTCTTCAAGGGTTAGGGTTGTACCGGTAGTTCTCGCTAACCTGTGAAGACGACCAGACTGACAGGATCCGTCATCACCTCCTTTTACAAATGTAAATCCAGACACCAAGCGAGATGCCTCAGGAGACAATTCTCCATCACCAATGTTCACAGCCATACCCACGGAACCGACACAAGGCTGAAGAAAACCCTCATGCAAAGGCACAGTACGGTACGTACCACAACCAATGCTTGCCTCGAGTGCCCGCCTTGGTTGCAATTGCGGGCGCGGCGGTCCCCAGCGGGCAGGCGTTGATGCAGTGTTTCATGCACGATGATGTGGTTGTCCGTGGGACCCAGCATTCGTCAACATTTTGTACACACCTATGCATGGAATGGAGTCTATAAAATGCGTATAATACCACGAGTCCACGACAGCATGGCAACCATGTATAGAATCCTGCTTCTTCTGGGGATGGGTTGGTGTCTGTTGGGTGGGATTTGACCACGCAGCTGCCTTTTCTTTTTCTTTTCAGTTTTCGTGATGTGATCGTTCCGCCCTATGCTCTACAAGGAGATAGTGGCCTGCTTGTGAGTGGAAATACCAGTTTGATGAAACGCGTCAATTTGGTCGATTTCCGGGGCCGTTTGAAATTCGATAAAATTGCACAGACCCACGACCCGTCTGATATTCCCGTCGGCAGGTCCGAATTTTTCACACTCCGCAACAGCCTATAGTAGGCTTAGGGCTACCTACTTCTCAACTTTGTTGTAGCCTAATATGAAATTATCGATGAAGCTCTCAAAATGCGGTGATGGTGGATTTTGAGCTTGATATGTATCTGATGCAACAAGTGCCTGCACCTTGCACAAAAGTGACAATGCACTTCTCTGGTGCCACAGTGCCGCAGTCCGCAATGCCGGGGCCGGACCAATCGGCGGGATCCTTGTCTTCCTCTGCAGACGTCAGGTTGCCAAGGCTTCGAAAAAGAAGGTTGGGAATCTCTAGCTTCTTCACGACCCCGGAAAACGGAAGAGAAAACAGGAAGGGAAGTGGAATCGAGTCCCGGCTTAGCGAACCCCTGGGGAGTTCATTGTGTCTCCTATCCCGCGATCCCTGTTGCGGACGGTGGTGCCCCCCCCCC
>HF970596.1:196276-206799 GCA_000604205.2 Neurospora africana FGSC 1740
AGTACTCATCGATGGTACCTGAATTGTCCCAAACCTTACAAGGACGGCTACGGTAGGTACGGTTCAGAAAGCCATTAACAACATTCAATATGACATATTGGATTTCGGAAATAGCATATTCAAGGTAAGATCACGCTTTTGATTGTGGATTGGATACCTCTAAAAACCTATCTCGAGCTAACAACCAAACCTAGACTAGAAGGTTGGGTAGAAATCCAGCGTTGTCTTATGCGAGTACGAGTGCATTTTAGTGTACCTCTCTCGACCATCAAAAGAGGATCCAGTCTTTGGGCTACATTTTGCCTGGCTCCCTGGCTTTGGGTTTTGCTTATAGGCCCCTAGAGCCCTGCAAATGCTAAGGCGTAAAGATGAGGGATGTTCTCCACCCCACTGTGATATGTCATCATCTCGGTGCCCGGCTCTCCATTTTGGTGGTAGGCGGGTACCTGTACCTTACCTACCTACCTAACTCTAACCACTAATCCAACACTGGGCTCCCAGCATCACCAGACATCAAACCACCATGTTTATCACGAAGTAGTGGACGAGGAACAAAGTGCTCCATCACCTGAAACAATAGAGAACGCAGTGGCGGTGTGAAAGCCTGTACACGACGGTGGCTTCCACTTGTACAGATCTCATCTGGATTCAGCCTGTCACCACCTTCACAAGCTCGAGAGGCGGACGGAAAGAGGGAATAAGTTGCTGTACAATGGACACGAATTGTCTGACCAATCCGTCATGCAGCCCGCCCACACCCCCGCTGTCACCAATGCTACAACCTTCCTTATCAAGCTCGGCGCTAGATCTCGACTTGCATGACCGGGGAGTAGTGTACATAGCTGGAGATGCGCATCCTGTCAACCAGTCACCTCACTTCAACCATCCGGATCTTACCCTCGTCACCACATCCTTCTAGAAGCAAACTCAAGAACAAGCTAACCACGGTTAGGGTAGCAGCAGGCATATGTAGTCGTCTCGCCGAGGTTGTTTGAATTTGGTATAGTCGGGAGACACTCGCACAACCTTTACCCGATATCGCCGTTTGCCTGTACAACGACCTCCAGTTCAGCCTGACGACAGTCGCCCATCGACCAACGAGCTATTTCTCAAACAGCATGTCAGGTGTCTCCTCTCGCTTCTATGTCATCATCAATGTCAAATTCGGCTTGGCCTGTGGTATACCTCTTATCTTCTGAAGCTCCCCATGTCCTTTCCGAACGAGAGCTCTCTCTCTACATACTCCGGTAAACGTAGGGAAAACTATCGTTAACTCCAGGATGGCAATCACAAGACATCTCCATACGTCGGCCGATTGAGTTTGCCCGTTCAACCTTCCCGAACCCTCATCCTGGCCCTTGCTTCGGACATTGGTGGTCTTGTCAATCTGAGACATGCATCACGCTTTGCTGAACGGCCTCGCGAGGGAAGACAGACAGACATCGGATCAAGTCTCTAACTGGCAGGACGGGGGACCTCACCCTAACATGCCACGGAGAATTTATCCAGCAAGTCGAGATTGGAGTGAGTCGCCACGCCAAGCTGTGCCACACAACATGATTCAGTCAGGTGTTATGTTGTGGATTGGACTTTTTAAGGGAAGGAAGCCTACCCTACTTACACTATAATTCGAAGAAAACTACCCTGCCCTTGTCTACCTGACCTGCAATGATATCGATCATTTTTGGCTTGGATGCCCCTAACTTCATCCAAGGTCCGGAAATCTCACAATGGCTTTCATGATGAATGCCGTCCATATGTGCAACGCACCTCAAAACCAAACAGTACCAAAAGATTCACAAGCCACCCCCACCGGAAATTTTAGTAGGACTCAACTACTAGTGTGTAGTTTATCATCCAAATCTCTTACATAACAGCCCACCTACCTTACCTACTAATCTTCCCAAGTGGCTCCCTCCAAGAAGAACCGTCCCCCATCCCTTCCGAACATGATTTCCTTTCTGTTTCAGCCCTGTCGATCACCCTCCATATCCACTCCTCTCCCAGTCTCCCTCCCTAGAAGGAAGGGTAATGTGCTTGCTGCCTGTTCTGCCGAGGTTGATCTGAACCATAATACATACATGTACTTGGTAGTCGACCCCATCACTCACACACGCACAAAGATCTTTCTCTGTCTTGCTGCTACACATCTTGTCACCGAGATTGCGCCTTGGGTGCAGGTGATCATTGCCTTGTCTGGGTTCGGGGGTTTGTCAGTGACTCGAGCTACTGGTGCCGTCTATCCCTGGGGTTCTTTAGAAGAAGCGAGGGTATGCATCCGTATATCCAGTGTTAGGAGCACCCGTTCTGAACGATGAACGCCTTGGTTGGAAATTTGGGCAAAGCTGATATGAAGCACGTAGGTAGATAGGTAGGTGTATAGGTGTTGGTGGAAGATTAAACTAAGGAAAAGTTTCATAGACCATGGTTTACGAAGAACACGTTCTTCCTAGATCCAATTCGATGCCCCTCAAAAGAACAGTAGCATATAAATACAAGCTACCCTGAGCTGAGCTCGTGAAGCTATTGCATCACATAGCTTCTCACGTTAGTTTCTCTACAGCTCTACTGATGATTCATTCCCTTCATATACACATCTCCCCATCTTCAACTTTCCAAAGTCCAAGCAACTAAACCAAATTACACACCTGATACACTAGAACCAAGAGGTAACTAGAACAACACTACCCACTCAAAAACCCGCCAACTTCATGAAAATCTAGGTACACTTGTACACAGGCGTGACTGGGACGCCGGCGTTCTCGGCGGCGGGATGACGATCGTCCTTGCTAGTTCCTTTAGTGAGAGGGCTAGATTAGTTCACGATTTAAGGGCGCCTCCACTATCTTGCTCTAGCAGTAACCGCAGGATTCGACCTCAACCGTAACATATCAATCTCTACAGAACCTACGTAACACACTTCCAATTCTCTTAACAATACCGGCTGATGCAATAAAAGAGGTTTTGGTGGCAGGAACTTGCTCACCAACCAAATGCCCTCACAACAAGCGGATGGAAATCTTCCATGTGTCTAGCCAGCTTACTCACTCCGCTATGTATGTTGATCACCGTCCACCTAAACCACGCACCGGAAACTTCGATAAGATGTGAGAAGCATGCCACTCATCTACGTATCCCACTCATCTACGTATCCCACTCGTCTATGTATCCCACTCATCTACGTATCCCACTCGTCTGGTCCTCCTGGTCACGAAATCAATCTCAACGCCTTTTCCTCCTCTCTCCTGCAAACAAGCAAGGGATCACAGTGGATGCGTGGATTCCCTCGTGAATATCATGGTCTGATATACTTTCTCTAGCTCACGCAGTCCCTTGGCTAGCTTGCCAGCACCCGCTCAGTAGGTAACGATCGTCGTTCCCATTTCTTGAACGTGGGGAATCGGAAATCTCTCCCGAGTTAGCTTGTTCGTTGATGATGTACATAGTAAGGGACCGCGTGGAGAAGAAGCGGTTTGGCGGAGATTTTTCTTTCTCTGGGTTGTCTGAGGAGGGCGAGCATGAGTCTTATAGCTACTGAGTCTGTCGCATACACGGTATGGCAGGTAAGCCATGCAACAACTCCATGGACGGACGTTTGGCATTCGTGGTCATGCTAATGTTCCAATGTTCTAATATGAAAAGCTTTTATGTTCCCTGGCCTCATTATCTTCGTTCTCCCCTCTCTTTCCCAAACCTCTTCTTTCTTTATCTCTGCTGTCCGAATGGGAAAGGGTTCCATTCAGGCTTCGCTGTGGTCATTGTATGTATGTAGGTGTGTGTATGTAAAGTTATGTGTGTGTATGTGTATGCATGTTATGTGAATGCGCTTGTTGAAACTTCTAAACCAACCCATAAGACAAAACAGAAACCTTTACCGATGACCATGCACAACCCAAAATCATTCAACAACAGCGATCCACAAGGCAACCACGCCTGTGACACAAAAGCAGGCCATCCCCGGCGCAAACGCTGGGAGGAAACATGAAGGCAGGGTAAATACCAGACAGACACTGGGTAGGTAGGTGTCGACATCTTCCCTTCTCCCAACAAAAGGATTTGTTATCTATCAAAGGGGATTCAGGCTGTTAAGAAACGTCATAGCAATCGATTGAACTATGCTGCGGTTGCGAACGAAGCCGGACGCCACTAGTCCGACGACTTATCGCCTCCTTCCGGCTTCTTTGGTGGTTCCTGAACTGCTGGCGATTGTCTTTGCTGCTCGTGATCGTCGACGTGAATCTCCGCGACCTTATCATCGTCAATATCGTCAACGCCACCATCAACGAAGACCTCGTGAACCTGCTCCTTGTGGTCCCATGTCAACTGCGTGATTTGGTCCATGGTGTCCTGGTCCTGTACTGACGGCGGCGGCGGAACATTGTCAGTAAATGCCGAGTAATCGTCGTCCTGTGCAGCAGGCTCAATGAAATCCACAGCGGAACCATATTCGTTGATACCAGCAAAGACAGAAGCTTCGTCGCCGGAGTTGTCGCCCTGTGCCTCATCGCTCGCAATCTCGTCGTCCAAGCCACTAGCTTCGGAGCCGGTCTTGGGAATGTTGTCGAAGCTCCAGGTTGCGGGGAGGGCAGAGGCCATACCGGACATGTTACCCGCAGTTTCATAGTTGGGAAGGTCAATACCTTCATCCTCAAACTCAATGCTCTTCCGCACCTCAGGGCCAGTAATCATGCCATTGCTTTCCTGATAGGAGGGCAGTTCGGAGTCGCCATTCAAACCGCGGCCACTAACCGAACCAACTTCTCCTCGCAGGAGAATTTGACCTGCTCCGTTCGAAGCGCTCGGCGACCCACGAAGGGAGGAGCCATGACCGAGACGCTGGCCTTCCCCCGAGTCCAGCATGTCCTCATCATCGTCAAGGGAATAGCGTTGGGCGACTTCCTCGCATTTGGGTCCGCCTAGAGGTTTGTCTGAGCGGCGACGATAGAACAACAAGTAAGCAGCGGGCGAGACGACCTTCGAGGTATCGGTCACCTTGGAGACGGATGAATCTACTCCAGGTTAGCATTCGCCTTGTCGGCTGGAATTGAGGGGAAATTATAAGTCTTACCATTGAATTCATACCACTGATCATCAACGAAGTTCTTGGCGAAGGCAGTGTAATGGCCACCGCCCAAGCCACCCCAATGATCATCCACGGCAATCAAATCATAGATCTCCTGTTTGCCGTCTTCTTTGTCAATGACCCTCTCGGTCAGGTCGAGGCCCTCGATGGGGAAGTCGACGAGGACATCCAGCTTATCCCGACGCCAGCCAACGGAGCTAAAACGTTTCAGGTGGACGACCAAGATATCTGGCGTCTTCCAAAGGTCGAATTTCTTGCTTGCGCGACGGTGCTCCTTGCAACGAGGGCAGTACCATGTATCTTGTTCGGACAAGATTTCTTCCTTCTCAAATTCGGCCAAACAATCGTCGAGACTGATACCGTGCTTCTTACGCAGCTCCCGTTGCCTCTTCTTGGCGCCCAACGACGGGTCATTCAAGGTCTCAATCTTGTTATAGGTCCTGTTCGTAGGGGAGAAGACAGCATCAAAAGCGTCCTCGTACCAGTCCACAACGATGCCTTCGCCAAGACGCACAAGGGGCCCTTCTTCGGAGTCGACACGGTAATCTTGCTCAGGAACCTCGATGGGTTGCTGGGCAGCCGCAGCCCGTTTTCTCAGTTGTTCCTTTTCAAAACGCTTCTTAGCCTTCTTGCCATAGGTGCGACCAGCCTTCATTTTCTTGTTCTTGCCTCGGGGACCGGCATTGGCTCCCCTAGGAGGACTAGCGATGAATCGATCCTGATCAAGGCATCAGTACACACCACATAGACCGAATCACTGGAGATATAGCGGTGATTTGACCTACACTTCCCTTCGGGGCATCCGAACCCTCGCTCGACTCATCGGCCATCCGTGTCACGGAATCCACCTGTTCCGAGGAAGCGTCTTCACTACCGCTTTCATCGGAGCCATCCAAAGCATTCGGGCTGCGCATCTCCACATCCGAGGAAACCGTCTTAGGGGCCCTCGAGCTCAGTCTTTCGTGTTTGTTGTTCTCCTGGACGCTTTGCCACCCAGTAGGAACACCGCCGTGGGTCTCCCTGAAGTAAGATAGTGCAAAGAGATTCTGCAGGCTCGGACTCAGGAATACCGAAGGGTCAACCCACTTAGGCCGCTGCGACTTGAAACGCTTGAGCAGCGCCGGAAGACTATTTCCGCGCCTTGTTAGCGACACTCTGTACAGATCAACATACTCCTCATGGGGGTCACTTACGTTTGAGGAGGTGGCGACGCTGTTGGTTTCTCGGCAGAACTAGTGTTGCCCATCGTCACATCAACAATATCTTCCTCACCCTCGACAGACTTGGCAACTACCTTAGAGTCCGCAGAGTCGATGTCCGATGCACCGTTGACCATCTCGGGATCCGTAGCCTCCGATGCCTCCTCGTCGGCAGTGAATTCCGCCCACGTAGACAAGGTCGCCACCTTCTCCAGAATCTTCCTGCGGATGACATTCTCATCACAAGCCTCCTGAGGCGTCAACACAATGTAATGTGGCGGTGGGATATCCTCCCCTTTATTGTGGTATCTGGCACCGCCCGCATTAGGGTCCATGCGATGTAGAACTGGAACAAGGAGACGTTCCGCCAGGGGATTCGACGCAGGTTGAGCGGGCTCTTCCTCGGCATCGTCCAGCAGCGACCTGTACGCCTGCTTCTTGGCCTTTTTGGCGTTGACATTGGTAGGCGGCGCTTCGACTTCATGGATCACTGCAATGTCACCCGATTGAATCTCTTCGTTGATCGCCATCATGTCGTCGTACTGCTTGAAAAATTTGCCCTTGAACTCCTCACCTCCGACAAGACGCTCCGGAGGGACACCGACCCTCGTCGAAACGAACTCTTTGATGGCCTTGAAGGCGCTTGTCTTATCGACCTCCACGACGATTTCCACCGGGGGCTCGTTTAGGGGATAATACTTGACAGTCCTGGACCAGACGTTGCTCATCGGCAAGGGCAACGTGAGGTTGTTGAAAGGATCGAACGTGATGCTAATCTTGTCGCACACCGGGCAATGCAGGGTTGATTTGTACATTCCGGTGAACAGGTCGGCAATGATCGAGTCATCACGCTTCTTTGTGATATCCCACACCTTCTCGGCCATTTCCTTGATAGCGGCCGGATTACCGATCATGTCATCTGTAGAGTCTGGCTTTTCAATGTACGGCTTCTTCTTGATGCGGTTCAGGTCTTCTTGGAGGCCATCGAGCAAGAAGCCCAAGAATTCTTGGGAGTCCTGCTGACCATAGCCGGAGAAGGCGGGGGCATATCGGCCCACGATGCTTTTGAAGTGACGGGGTGCGACCGAGTTGGGCGCAGGATTCTTATATATTTCATCCAGCAGCCGCATGTATGCCATAGCAACGTCTCCGTTATGGGAAAGCGGATTGTCAGGATTGATCTCTTTCTTGGCCTCGTGAGTGAGGAAATACTTGGTCAACTCTTCGACGCTTCGTAGACATTGCAGAGCCGAATTCATGTAGCATGTATTGCCCAGGTTCTGCAAGCCAACGCACCCTGGCGTACGACCGGATCTGGGTGGCACCCGGCCCCTGTTAAGGACACTCGGGGGAGCCGGACTGTTACGTCCGCTGGCAGTACCGCGAGCCTGAGCGACAATACCGTTGCCAGCAGTCTTGTTTCCATTGGCCACTTTGGTGAAGAACGTAGAGACGTAATCATCCCGGTCAACCTGTTCGTCGATGATCAAGGTTTGGTCCACAGTAAGGCCAACCAATGACAGACTCTTCCTCCCGTTGTAGTTGGGATTGGTTGTGGTATCCTCTGCTGCGATGTAATCGCGCTCCACGCCACGCTCTAGTTTGCTGAAAGCTTCAACATCCACCAGCATTTCCGGCCAGGAGCCTGGAGCCCTAGGTAGGAAGTTGGGTATGTTCGAGGAACGCCCAGGAGAGTCAGGAGGGGTTTCCATGCCAGAGGGCTGCGAAGCCTCCTCTGTGGCGGGAATTGTTTGCAGCCGCTGCCAGACCCGGACTTTGCGATCCATAGGAACACCAGTCAGCTGCTTGATTTTCTTAAGGAAGGTGTGAAATGAGGCAGATGCGCTTTGGACAATAATGGGCGGTGGCGGCTTCTTGAGCTTGATCTCCTGCTCGATGGGCAAAGGGCTCGCTGCCGACCATAGCCTGTGGACGGTGAAGACGGGGGGATGAAACTCAAACTGAACGTTGGCCTCGCTGGCGGCATCAAGCGCAGTATTGTGCGCTATCCGGACAATGGGAGCTTGTCCAGGCGCCAAACCATACCATGACAGCACCAGGTCCCATGCGTCCTTGGGAAACAGCTCAGCAGACTCGGATCCCACACCCGGCTTTAGCTTTACACACTGTTGGTCAGCAGAGTCGGTGAAGATAGCTTGAATGATATCCGAGTTGTCGATCGGCCCAAGAGGCTCGCTTGAAGCCTCCTTGCTTGTAGGCTTCCCATCTGCACCGAAAGCCTGGGCCTTGTTCAGCCATTGTCGTGATACCAAGTATGCCACATCTCCCTCTTTTGCGCCTCTATCGTTGAAGGCCTTGAGAAGTGTTTCGATCGTCTTGATTTGTTGCTCGATGGGTGGTATATCTGCATATCCTTCCGTTAGAAGCCTGTGCGGTTTGAGTTGAGGCACGGGTAGCTGGCATGCTTACCTGTCTTCAAGGGCAGTTCCATATCAGCGACAGGCACCTTTGTACCTCCGGCGGCGTTTGCTTCCACGGGCTGGGGCTCTTTCACATCTTGCCCAGACTGTTGGTCTTGCGGCTGGGCATCAGGGACCGTGAGCATATCCACGTCCTCCCGCGAGTCCACGTTCTCATACTCTGGATCCATGCTGGATGCTCTTCGTTTCAGGGGAGAACCAGATCGATGTATCTGCTCTGAAGCCCCACCCATGAGCGCACGGTGGGGCGAGTTGATGAAGGGAGACTGATTTCTCAAGGTCCCGCAACTGGCAGCCTGCAAAGTCGAGCTCGAGTCGAAGAGCTGCTCTGAAACACGGTCGTTGTCAACGGAGAGATCGGCCGAGGCAGCGCAGGGTGAACTTGCGGCGGAATCGGCAGAGATGTAGTCGTTCGCAGAGCCAGACAGCGTGCTAAACTGAGTCTGAAGGTGCGGGGGTATGTCTGATGGTGGTAATGAGTCGCCGCGGCTGTATGCTGGGGTGTTGGAGGCAGAGGCCGAAGCAGAGGCCGATGCGGAAGTCGACCGGTGGTGGTCAAAGGAGTAGGCCGGGTCGAACTCTGCTTCTTGTTCGGTCGCGAGCACCACAGTATCGGTAGACCCTTCCTGTCCCTGCTCCCTTGTCGACTGGCGGGTAACCCTCCGTTTCTTTGAGGAAGACGTGGTGAAGGTGAGCTGCCTGTGCAGCTCGGAAGGCGCTGGGTCGGTGTGATGGAAGGTGGGAAGTGGGGGACGGCGCGCGGTGGAGGATGCCGGATGGAGATCGGGGAGATCGTGACAACCCAGTGAGACGAGTCGGGAGAGTAGTCACGCACGGGCACGGTAGAGCGACTCGGACGGAGCGCTGAGTGGTTGAGGCAGGTAAGACGGTCAGGTCGGTGACAACGACAGGAGCAAAGCCAGACAATAGAGCTGGGTCTGGGGAAAGCGAGTCGTTGCGTTAACGCTTAGTGGTGGCGTCCTTGATAGGTTAGCCGTGGTGCATGGGGCGGACTGGTTGGCCCGACAGTCTTCTGGTTTTTTTTTGTTTTTTTTTTTTCTTTTTTTTCGGTGTCGGTTTTTTTCTTGTCCTTTCCAGTGGACTCTCGACGCCTCGACGGGACTCGTTCGGGCGATCGATCAGCAAGGGCACGCTGGGGACGGAAAAGGCGACGGAGGCCAAGTAGCGGGAACCGGGAATCGGGTGTTACAGCGTGGAGATTTGTTGCGTCACGTCAACGGGAACCTGGTACCTTTTTGGGGGGTGGCCAGAAATGAAATCGAATTTGAAAGAAATTTTAACAACCGGTCTGTTGTCTCTTTGAAACTGTCCCGAGGTTCTTGTCAACAACGCGCCGGAGCAACAGGTTGGGAGAGCGGGTGATGGAGATTCTGTCCAATAAAATTCTAGGCGTTGTGGTTTCTGTGGTTTTTCTGCCGCAGGAAGTTGGGGCTGTTCTATAACCACGGCATGGTCCCGCTCTCAGTCTCCTCGTCGTTGCAAGCTGCAAGCGCAAAGCGCATGAAGTTGCAAGTGAACAGAATCGCGGTCGCGTCACAGCCCTGCCCTGACTGTAAAATACCTGTAAAAGCGAGATGGAAGCCCTGGTCGCCTTCCGAACCCTGTGGAATGCGGGTTCCAGGGCTGATGAGCGCCCTGGGCAAGGGGAAGAGCACTGCGCACCCCGCAATTCGAGCACACTGCTCGAAGGTAGCAAGCGTCTTTTATTAGTGTACACCTTTGAACCTGATTTCTAGGCAATTCCTGTATAGAAATATCCCTAAGGGACTCTAGCCGATG
>HF970596.1:256763-271827 GCA_000604205.2 Neurospora africana FGSC 1740
GAACTCCGCCACATGCTCGCTCATGCACCCACATAAACACACAACACACTATGCTCTTCAAGCCTCACCTACCCAATCTCCCACTGCGTCCCGTCGCCTGCTCTCTATCCCTAGTTCTTGGTAGGTGACTTGGTAATAGCCCAGCTCCCACGGGCGATCACCACATCTGCCTTGGACATAGCCGACAGGCTGCTGCTTCTGTCTTTCTTTCCCGCCGCTACTGCTTCAGCAGTGGTGGTGTTGGTCGTATAGCTTCCGTTGGCGATGACCACGCCGCTTGTTGATTCCCTTCTGTGTCCCAGTTTGGGAGGTACCGCTAGTGCTGCTGCCGATGTCGCTGTCGATTGCGCGTTGACTATTTGCCCTGTCTGCGTCTCCGTTCTCTGGCCACTGGCATCATCCTTACTGTTGTCCTCCTTGTTCTTGGTGTCCTTCGCCCCCTGGTCGCTATTTTCCTTTCCCTTACCGCGCGGTCCATCCCTATTCTTGCTTTCACCCTTCTTACCACCTCCATCACCACTCTCTTTCACCTCCCCACCTCTCCTCTCACCCTCTGCTGTGGCCCCACCCACAGTTAGCCCCCCTCCTCCTTTTCCCCCTGCGCCACTACCATCACCCTCCTCCCCGACGAACGCCGCCCCCCGTTCAGGAACCCAAACCTTCACTCCCAAGGTATACTTCCCAAAGAGCTTTTTATCCAGATGTGCCACCGCCAACTCCGCGTCCTCGGTGGTCTTGAACCGCACGTATGCAGTGTATCCGTGGGGTGTCGTTTCCTTCCTATCCGAAATCTGGATGCCCTGTATCTGGGCGGCAACAACTTCGGACACGTGCTTAGAGACAAGCAGACGAATTTTATCGGGTGTGAGATCTTTTTTGGAGAGACCGGTTATGAGGATTGTGTGTGGTTGTTGTTGCTGTTGATGTTGAGACTGCAATGGGTGGGGTCCTGGTAAGGTGATGGGGAACGAAAAAGGAAGGTTGCGAGTGTTGGGAGGGGGTGAGGGAACGGTCAGCGCTGTGTTGACGGTGTTCACGGTATTGGGTGTGCCAATGTTGGTGATGACGGTGGTAGTCGGTGTGCTGGGGCTGGGCATGGAGGCGAGACTATTAGCGATGCTGTTATTGCGCTGGACCTGGACGGGAATCGGCGTGACGGCTGCGGCGATGGTTCTCTCGTAGTTGTTGTACCCTCCTGAATAGATAGGAGGGCTATGATACACTGGAGCAGCTACGTAAGATTGAGTATAAGCCTCTTGACCGTCATCATGGGTAGCGTATCCTGAATTGAAGCCTTGGTGAATGTTGTAGGGCTGTCCAATCGAAGCATAGGGGTTCCACGCCGGATCGACGCTGTAGGGACTGGTCATCAACGGGGCCTCAGGATATGGCGCCACAACATGGCCTCCATACGGCTGCGCGGCCCCATAAACCGCCGGAGACCCGGAGATGGCCATGTTCGCAAAGGCCGGTATCATACGACCGGCCGCACCACTTTGACTGAAGCCATATCCATAGGCTGGAGCGGGGTCTGTCTCTAGGGACGCAGTAGGCCGAACGGTCAGAGGTACGGCGATGGTGGGCTTGACCATGACCCTTCCACCCTTGTTCCTCCCATCAGCAAAAAGGGCACGGCCGTTAAGAGTACTGCCGTTTAAGAAAGCTGACTATGCCATCAGTAAACAGGGACCAGGGTAGATAAAAGATGATGATATATCACTTACTGAAGGCTTTGTCAAAGTTGTCCCTCTCTCGGATTCGAACACAGCCACCGAGGGGAGCATAAACCTCGATTTTATCGGCTTCAACACCACATCCCCTCCTTACGTGGTCCTTTAACTGTTGCCACGTCGTTGTGTGGGGAAGCTGCATAAAGAGGATTGTTAGTGTCAATGTAACGGTATTGGTAAGGTGAGAGCTAGGCTACGAACACCAGAGATGGGAATGTAGTAGATTCCCGTCAGCTCACCATCCTCAACGAACACAGTGTCCGCCGTCCTGATAGAGTCTTTGGCATTCTTTGAGCTCCTTGAGCCAGGCATTTTGGCCCAGGGGGCAATTTTGGCGTGGTTGGGGTGACTTCGCCCAAGAAGAGAGTGAAAGCGGAGACCTCAATATCAAGAATTGCTGCTTGCAGTCAAAAACCGAGCCTGGTTGCTGATAGTCCTGAATTCTTTTGGGTTGACAGATTGGTTAACCTTAAGAAGGTGAGGCTGTGAATGGATGAACAAATAGACAGTGGGAATCGAGAGGACCCTAACTGACGGAGAATCTGGGCATTCTTGAGTATTTGCCTCGAAATCACCTTGATGAGCGAGAGTTATGGCGAGTCCAGGTCTCAGTGGAGCTTTGGATATACCTTCAACTATTGCCAGTTGCGTCGTTCTAGATTCAGGGTCACCCTGGTGTAAAGTGTCGATGCCGGGCTGTCAGGAAGTTTCTCGCTCAGTTTCAACGAATTGTGGCTCCGACTAAAGACCGAAGTTTTGACAACTCTCCTACCCCTGAGACTGCGTGTCATCATCAAGTTCGTAATCGACGCCGGCCAGCTATTTAAACCCAAAAGCTGTACACATCTCGGGGGTCCAACCGCATGCAACGGAAGGTTGCCGTCGCCTGGTCCTCGAGGCTCGGCGGCCTTCCGGCGTCAATGTAGGCTTCCTCTTAAGAGGATCATCAAGGGCAATGCATCCTGCTCAACCTCTATCCGGGAGGTGTTGACTTGGCTTCCGAACCGCGTGTTGAGCTGATCACATTTGATAAAATGATGCACAAAACCATGACCACTTGCGGATGGGAAAGGTGACTCCTCTGGGCCACTCTACGTCATTCTCATAGCAATGCTACTCCGTGTCCTCCTTGGAAAAAGACATGGTCGACAGCAAAGATGTTTTGGAATCGGCGTCGACGCCCACGCAGAACTGGAGACGCAAACACACATTACGGGTGTGCGTGATGCAGCACCTATAGAAGCTCGTGAGTTGTGCGACTGTAGGTAATCCACCTCCCGTTGTCGCCGTTTCGTAACTGTATGATGCCAGCTTGTCAACTACCCGAGGGGCACTGAAAACGGTAAGGACCCACTGAGCTACGTACAGCTGCGGCTCAAGAGATGGAACCTGTCAAGCTGCTGTCTCAGTGTCAAGCGAGGCAGGTTATGACGGCGATCCATGGTTGGCGACGCTCTAACTCGTGTGTAAGACAAGGTGAATGCAGGCAAGGGTCCGTCTGTCTGCCAACCTATGTTTATAAACGTGAAGGAGTCTAACTGGCATCCGCTGGTTGGACTTTCATCTGTAAGAGGCAGCGGTAAGATCCGGGTCGCCAGCAGCTGCAGATGAAGGTGATTTCTGGGTTATGAAGTAACTCGAACGGACTCAAAGGCCGGACGGGCATCCTTTTGGGACAATTGATTTCGAGTACGAACCACAATGTTTGTTTTCAATCCCGGACCTCGTCAGCTAGCTAGCTGCATGAGTCATTCGAATCTGGTTTTGGGCAAACATTGAAACATGTGAGCTGGCAAGCGGGATGAACGCGTGAAGGTAAGGTTTCTGGGATCAGAAGGTCGCTCGAGTCGATTTACCATCCTCCCACCATCTGTGATTAGAGCGCGGGGGTCATTCACTGCTGCAGTTCATCATGGGTCCCCGTTAAAACGCCACTGATGTTGGGCCCAAAGCCTAATTTGTCCAAGCGGGTGCGTCTTGGATCCTGTCACTGTGACTTGACAGCATAGTACCGAGGGTTGACAGACCCATGAACACACCGGCGGCTGGTCCGTCATGCTCCCAAGTGGCCAGTAACGAGAACGGGAACATGGGCCAAACTCCCGGGTCGGATATCCTGGAAATAACTAGGACATCTCCTGTGGGTAGTGCTCAAGCGCCAAGGCACATGCGGGCAGGTACGGGAGATCGTTTGTATAAGACCATTCGCGCAAATCGCCTATCGCTTGTAGCCATATGTATCCTCCATTACAATATCACCGTCATCCCCAGTCTGTAAAGCGTCTGCTTCGTCTGCTTCGTCTGCTGTTGCTGGCACGAGCTCAAGGGGTGATTCAGCGCGGCTCGGGCCGTCGCCGCCTTGTGGGTTGCGTGGATTTATCCACGGCAGAGAGTCTCTGTCCGAATCGACGAGAGATGCCAACACATAGCTTTGGGTATCTGAGTAGAAAATAGACAGGGGAATTGATGCGTCGAGACCGAGCCACGAGGCATGCCACTTACCAACTGCTTTAAATCCGGACAGTTGTTGGCTAAAGTCGACCGATTGAGGCCCTTCGGACAGAGGATCCCAGACAAACACGACGCTATTATAGTGGTCTCCTTCACATCTTATGAGCAAAGTCTCGCGAACGTGGGGATGCCACGACAGGGTGCTGACGCTGCCGTGAAAAAGGAGAACTGCACGAAGTACTGCAGCTTGTACATCCCAAATCCAGACAGTCGAAGGGAAATCTTCGATCCTGGTTGCTATGAGATTCGACGACAGGTCGAAGGCAATGGTAGCACAACCTGACAGCTGTTCAGCAGCCTCATGGGGCCTCGGAGGCGGAGAGATAGCTTGAGAGGCTCGGATAAAGGTATGCATGATGGGACCGTGAGAGATTCCGATTCGTTCTTGCCAGATCTGTTGCGTTCCATCAGCTGGTCTGACTCGCAGGAGCCAGGACCCGTGTTACATTCTTACCTGTAGCGTGCCCTTGGGGACGAGATTGTTGGGATGTCGGAGCCGCAGCACTTCCATGGTGGATGCCATATCGACGATGGATAGACTTCTGCTGTGATCACCAATAGCAAGCAAGCGGGCATCTGGAGAGAACTGCGCCGTCTTGACACCGGCGCCCAGAGCAAAACCCTTCTCCTCGTGTGTGGGGTTGACGGGACCCGACCAATTCTTGAACAGGTTGCCATCTGGCGTATAGAACACGACCTTGTGGCCAAGGGCGGGCGACTCCCACACAACCAGCCACCTCCCATCTGGACTCCAGAGCAGGCCTTGTGCATCAATAGTGTCAGGGGCCCACGATCTTTGCAGTTCCCTGCTGGGAAAAGCATGGATGCTAATCATGTCTTTACCGGCCGTCCTGGTCAGGAGGGCAAGGTGGTTGGACTGAGGGCGAAAGGAGAAAGCTCTGCGGACAGCCGTGGAGGACGAGAACTTGGGGCTCCCGATCTCGGTGGCCTTGGACGAGTTAAGGTCAAAGACGGCAAACTTGAGGCCGAATGAGGCCATGACACAGATTTCTGTATCCGATGCGCCAAAGTCAATGTAGGTAGGCTTCAGATGGGGAGCAACAGGGTTTCGGATGGTAGCATGGTAGTTCGCATCCAGAGCAGAAAACACTCGAATCTGGTCGAAGCTGGCAACAAGAAGCAGGCGGGAAGACGGCGACCACTGAAAAGAGAGGAACGGGCCAATAAAGTCCTGAGGCAGTCTGACAACGTGGATGAGCTCCCATGACTGGACGCTCCGGACATTGATCAAAGTCGGGAACAAAGTCGCGATGTAGCGGCCATCGGGGCTGGGCAGGCAGTGAGCCGAAGCTATTGAACAGACCATCGATCAGCCATGGTGCCCGTGGGAATGAGTTTGGCAAACAACCTGGACTGCTCCGAGGGCAGCTCCCGACGATCCTGATGATAGTCCAGGCCCTGTCTTGGGGGTCTTGTGCATGTTATGGTTGTGGTGGTGATGTTTCCTCACCTACACTTTACGTTCTTTGAGAACAACATCTTTGTCGCTTTGGGATCCAAGTCCGGCGTCGATTTTGTGTCGGTCAGGCCCAAGAGGTAGTTTAGTGGTCCACGTTTAGCTGTCGTTTTGTTTTGGTGGGTTTCTGCTATTTTTGGGCGTGTTTTGGCCGGATGTTGTTGGTCAATTCCAGTTGGCAAAAGATGTTGAACAGGAAGAGAAAGCCTAGACGAGGAGAGAAAAGGGGGCACGCGTCGGTCGGGAAGAGCAATGGAGCAGAAAGACACCGGGCAACTACCTAGGTAGAAGGCGGTCAGCGAACAGTCAGTCGACCAACAACGTGACTTCCATCACCAACTGTTTTGATGAAGAGGGAAGTGACAGGTTCAAATGGATTAGGTATTCCTTCCTTCATGTCACAACCTAAGCTCCAAGGTGCAGTCCCCGGGCCTCCATGTGTCGTGCAGGCCACTAAGTATGGACGCTATCTTATCGCTAGGTAGCGCTAACGTCTGGTTGACTCCCCTGCCAAGACGGAAGCTTCCATCGGAGAGGTGGTCAGTGCGCCCTATCATAGGAAATCCTGATGTTCGCTGCGGGGTGAAAGTCCAGCGCCCGGTTTCTATGCTATTGTTGAACCTTGTCACCACCAACTTCTCCATCTTCTCGTCGATAATCGATAGCAGCGTTACTACCTAGGTACGGTTTGTCATAGTATTTGTGCATTGTCCTATCTCAGTGGATATGAAATTGTTACCACTGTCGTCCTGCCGAGGCACCTCTTCATTCTAGAACTTTGTAATACTGGATCGTAAACCATTTCGATAACTGCTTCATCTAACTCTCTTGTATACAAACCAATCCTGACTTTTAACAATTGCAAGTCCAACCCGGCCAGCTGATAACCCGGTACCCGGACTTGCAAGTTGATGAGGTCATCACATACTACTTACTAGTAGCTTGCCCATTTCCAGTCACATTGCCTGGTTTTTCTCTGTCTCTCTAGTCCATACGTTCTTTGAGATTCAGACGTACAAAAGAAAATCAACCCAAAAAAAAGAAGTCAGCAATCATGTCCGCCTTGGCTCGCCATGCGGCCCAAGGACTCCGAGTCCGCATCGGAACACAGCACCTTACCAAGACGTCGATCCCCTCATCCCGGCGTGTTGCCACAGCTGCAGCCGCAACATCAACAACAACCACATCGTCACCAGCATCGACAGACCGGAACGCTTCCCCATACCTGTCATCTGCCCAAGCGTCAGACGAACATAGTTCATCTAGCGCACCTGTCGCCGTCAGCATTGGCGCTTCTCTCCATACTCCAACAACAGGATCGGAAGAGCCACCTCGTCATCCAGCAGCCCCCACACCAACGTCCTCACGAAGGGACACGATCAAGGATGCGAAACCCTTCTCCGAGTTCCTAACTGACAGCTACAACCGCCAGCATGACTACCTTCGCATCTCAGTAACGGAGCGATGCAATCTTCGTTGCCTGTACTGCATGCCTGAGGAGGGTGTCCCACTGTCGCCCCAAAAAGAGCTTCTGACCACCCCCGAGATTGTCTTGCTCTCGTCGTTATTCGTTTCGCAAGGCGTGACAAAAATTAGACTCACCGGCGGCGAGCCAACGGTGCGGCGCGATATCGTGGCCCTGATGCAGCAGATAGGCGCCCTACGGCCTCACGGTCTAAAGGAGCTATGTCTTACCACGAACGGGCTCTCGCTGCACCGCAAGCTAGACGCCATGGTCGAGGCTGGATTGACGGGAATCAATCTCTCGCTGGACACCATGGACCCCTGGCAGTTCCAGCTGATGACGCGCCGGAACGGCTTCAGTGCCGTGCAAAAATCCATCGATCGCATCTTCGAGCTCAACCGCCTCGGGGCCGGCATCAAGTTCAAGATCAACTGCGTCGTCATGCGCGGTCTGAACGATCGCGAGGTTCTTCCCTTTGTTGAAATGACACGGGATAAGAACGTGGAGGTTCGTTTCATCGAGTACATGCCGTTTGACGGCAACAAATGGAACAAGGGCAAGATGTTCAGCTACCCGGAGATGCTGGAGCTCATCCGCTCCAAGTACCCGGACCTGCAGAGGATCCAAGGTCACAAGAACGACACCAGCAAGACCTTCCAAGTGCCCGGTTTTGCTGGCAAGGTTGGCTTCATCACGAGCATGACGCACAATTTCTGTGGGACATGCAACAGACTGCGCATCACCAGTGATGGGAATCTCAAGGTGTGCCTCTTTGGCAACGCCGAGGTCTCTCTCCGCGATATTGTGCGCAAGATCAACCAGGGAGAACCCATTGATGAGGAAGCATTTGAGGTTTTGAGGCAGGCTGCGTTGGAAAAGGCAGGCCAGGCCTTCACCGATGGGACTTCTCCATTACTCGCTCCCAACTCAGAGGAGCTCCTGAATATTATCGGCATGGCCGTTAAGAACAAGAAGGAGAAGCACGCCGGCATCGGCGAGCTCGAAAATATGAGAAACCGGCCAATGATCTTGATTGGTGGGTAATGTTCGTCCTCCTTCTTTGCTGGCTTTGATGTTTCCTTTTGCACTTTGGCCGGAGTTGGAAGGGGTGTTCTGGTTTTGAGGTTTTGGCACATGTACATGGTATGGGTGGTTAAATTGTGAGATACTTGGATACAAAACCACGAGAAATGGACATACTCGGGCGTTATTGTAGCAGTATATTTGGTTTTGCAAGATAGTAGACATACTAAGAATGTTCCGTCCACCCAGATACCAATACCAATGCCATATTCCAGCGCCGTTCCCAGTCATACCAGTCCCCGAACCACGACAAAGATCAAATCCAATGGAATCATAACGAGCTCTCTTCCCTTCTCTCACCTCTCACCAGCAACACTCTTAGCAACAACGTGAACAGCTTTGCCCAACGCAAAATGCAGGGCACCAGCATGTTCATGACCCCTCCAACCTCAACCCTCTCTCAAGAATTCGGGCACCTCCGCCTCTTCTCCACCACTCGCTCCTTTCTCTCCTCCTCCTCAGACAACAACTCCAACAACAACGAGAAGGAACAACCCCAACTCAAGCCCAAACTCACCCACCTCACCCCCACCGGCGAAGCCCACATGGTCTCCATAACCACCAAGACGCCTTCCTCGCGCACCGCCGTTGCCAGGTGCATCGTGCACTTCTCCAACCCGACCGCCTACCCACTCGTCGTCACCAATTCCCTCAAGAAGGGCGACGTCTTGGGCGTGGCGCGCATAGCGGGGATCATGGCGGCCAAGCGGACGCCGGATATCATTCCGCTGTGTCACCCGATTCAATTGACGCATGCTGAGGTTGAATTGGTGCCTGTTGCGCCTGTTGCTCCGGTTGAGGATTCCGTTGCGGGGTCAGGAGGGTCGGAGGGGGGCTCAGAGGGCTTAGAGGGAAGCGCAGAGGGGAGATCAAAAAGTGCAAAGGGACATGGATATGGATACATCGATATCAAAGCCACCGTATCTTGCTACGGCAAGACGGGCGTGGAGATGGAGGCCATGACGGCCGCGTCGGCGGCGGCGTTAACGGTGTATGATATGTGTAAGGCGGTGGATAAGGGGATGAGGGTCGAGGGGTTAAGGGTGGTGATGAAGGAAGGTGGCAAGAGTGGGAGGTGGGTGGAGAGGGAGAGCGTGAGTGAGTGAGGTAGATCCCCAGGGAGACAGGATGGCGGATAAGTGGCCGTTTATAAAAGGAAGAAGAACGGGGTTGTTGGCGATGGGTGCCAGGGGAGGAGTTGACTATTGATGGGGAAGAGGGAGACGGAGTGTCTGCAGCGAGTGGGATGTTGAAGTCCTTTGGGCCATGTTGCCTGAAGAGCATTCTGGTTTTGATAGTACAGATATTCCAAACCTCTACTCTTTCATTCCAAGCATTCGGGTCTATGCTATATCCAAACAAAGGAAGAAGAGAGGTCAAACATCAGTCAGCATGTCACCTTGATATCCTTTTCGTCTCCAGACAAGAGTTGGAGTCCAAAGCCGACAAATCACTACGAAGAGACATTAATCCACCCGTGTTGTTGACCTGCACGTGTCTAAAGCATTCATACCATCTCCTTGCAAGCACTCGTACACAATCGAGATGGAAGTAAACAAACATGTAGTAAATTCGGCATACCCCTGAATTTCTTGGCCATCAACCACCCCCGGCGCGCGCGACTCCCGTCCATTTCTATCACGCCTACCTAATTAGGCAAGCCCAAGAGATTCGCCCAGGACCTCGGGATCAGTCTCGACTTAACATATGTAACCGCCGCCACCGTCGCCCACCTTAAGTATGCTGCTACTGCAATCTTCCATATGTTCGGGACTTTGTTTAGTAACATGTAATGTCGGTATCTAATCCCAACCCTGGGTACGCCGTAGGAGCAATCAGTATCAGTTTAATGCAGTCGGTCGGGGACCTCCGACAATATAGGTCGGCGGGAATAGCCTCAGGTCGCCGCCCTAGCCTCGAGCCCCTACGGGCGCTACGGCGTTTCTCTGGATCCGCCCTCAGCAGCCCAAACCACACTAGCAGCTGCTTGTCTCGTCCCTTCAGGCCATGGTTCCTCTATGTCAGTGAATTAAAAATCCAAAAAGCAGTTCCGCAGTATCGGCCTTTCTCCTGGTGGTTCATCGTCGTCGTGGTTGTGTCCTTTGCCGCCCGTCGCCGACCACGATGAGTCCGGACTGGGCTCGGGTCCTTGACTAGTTAGTCACGGTAGTTGTCATGACGTAACAGTATCACAGGCTTTCAGTCTAATTCCGCTGCCGCTGCCGGGGTGTTAAAGTGGGAGCCGTGGGAGCGAGTCCACGCAGAGCCCCAACACCGCGAGGGATCCGCGAGACTATTGGGTTTTAGGTTGTAGGGCTTATGAGATGCGAAATGAGAAAGGGATGGTTGAGGAGTTGAGGACTCGAAGGATCCTCGAGAAAAGGAAGAGATGTAGTTGAATGTTGCGCAGGGCGGGTCGACCGAGGTTAGGCAGATGTGTACGGGTTTCCATATTCGTGAGACGAGACATCTACAGTAATGGTGTGCACAACCTGTCATCTGAGTTTGTCAGTCCCCGGTCCCGGTTCCCGCTCCCGTGGAGGGGAGGTTGTGTTCCTACACTACAACACTCCTGGCCCGTGCAACTTTGAAATGGGCGGGACGTCGTTCGCTGCTGGTCTTCCGCTCCGAACGTCGACCGGCCGGAACCCAACTTCATGGGCAACTCCCACACCTCACCTTCTTCTCCGAACTTCTGTTTCCTTCCGGTGTCGGTCAAACGGGTGCCTTTCCCGTTCGCATCGAGGTAAGTCCAATCAAGCACCTCGCGTCTTCGGGGCGACTCGCACGAATCTCCCCTCACCACCTTTCCCCCTTCTCCCCACCCCCAAGTCCGACGTTCGCTCTCTGCCGTGGTGGCTCTCCAGCGCCGCTCCAGCCGCCGGCGCTCACGGCGCCAGTTGGACAATTCAATTGACAAAGTGGCCTGGACCCTTGTAGTGTAAACTCTGGCGATGGAGACAGGTCCTTGAGGGACCCTGTAACTGCGCTAACGCAAGGCAAAAAAGAGAGTGTAACCATGACCATGCCCGAAGAAGAAGAACATACTGGACACAGAAAAAGAGTTCCACTCTCCCCCCTTGAAGGTGCTTGTGGCTGTTGGAGACTTTCAGGATTTCTCTCTCAGATGCGTGACATTTCCAAAATCCAAATCGAGCTAATCAGCTCGTCGCGATAACCTTCAAGTGAGGTTGGCGAATCAGGCCGAGGGCTTAGAAAGAACTCCGCTTACGTGCATGTGCCATAGCTTGCCGAAGCATGCTTCTGATGTTCAATGCTTGATGCAAATGCACCTCTGCCAGGTTCATCATGTCTGCAAGAACGTGACCCTTCCTTTTTTTTTGTCGCATGGGAACGCGGCATGTCATGACACTGAAACGGCATGGCAAGAGATGTAATGTATTGCATCGTTACGAGCATCCGATAGGTACCCAGTCCCGATTTTTGTGCATCTTCAACCCAAACCTGGAAAGTCGGGACAACTTCTTTGCTCAATTGCGCACGCTAAGTAACTGGCGGGTGAATCCTCATCCACACGAAAGGTATGTAGACAGGTGGCGCCAAAAAAACAGTACATGCACGAACAATGTTCTTTTGGTGAGCCCGTGTGTAGTCTTTTTTGGCACTACCTGGGCCGTGGGAGACCGAACAACCTCCCTCCCTCTTGAAGAGGACACCCACTTCCATCTCAATGTCGACCGAACCACCAGGAACCAAAGAAAAAGAAAAGAACACCACAACATCCACTCCTCTGCCCCTCTGCCCCTTCTCAAAACCAAGGAACTACTGCACTGCAACGACGGGAGTGATGAGAAAGCGAGCGAGATGAGATGAGACATTTCACCCCTCACTTTACACACACACATACCGAAAAAAAAGAAAAAAAAAGAAGGAAAAAAAAAAAAGGCCAAGCGGTTGCCGTAACCGTTTGTGCTTGGCCTGCCTTGTCTGTCCCTCCCCTTGTCACTTGTGACGTTCAGTCGGCAGGGTGACTCTTGAAGGAGGGAGGGGCCGTCCAAACAGAATTGAGAAGACTGATTCCGTTGCCTTCCACTTTTCCACTCTTCCAACAGAAGGGTGACGATCAAGATCTCATACGACACTTCCATGAACCCTTGGCCTTCTGAACCTATGGGACCAGTTTCTGGTGTCTAACCCAACTGTGAACCTGTTTGCGTTTCTGGAAAGACGGCACATGTCGTTGAGCCTCACTGGCCCTTTTCATTGATTCCCGTTTATGACACCAAGCATGACAACAAGTGCCAATTCCGCGGAAAAAGGTCTTGATAACACTACCTGTAATATGTACGTATGTGCATATGATGTATGCACCTGAATCCCATTTCAAGATCTTTGGTAAACAAACGCCGGTGTGAAATGTCTCGGGAGCAGGAGGTGTGTATCTATGTTCCTATCTCCGCCCAGTCAATTGGGTCCCGGCAATGGGTTTGTTCAGGAATCGATCAGTGTCAAACAAAAGCTCAGCCCAGTTCATAAGATAGGATAAACGCCCTATCTCTAGAAGTTCTCACTTGTGACATGTTCTCGACCTCAGCTATAGATGAGAGAGAGAGGTATTGTGTATATTCGTGTATTCTATTGTAAGTGAATACCCGCTCAGAGAGATGTTCTCGACATGTCAGATACGTACAAAGACCACAAAAAATGATCCCATAAATTGGAGTGTGATGTTTCCCGTAAGCAGAAACCCCCATCCACTTGAAGCAAATGCGCGACATCATACATGAGCTGCTTTGTGAACCACGCTAGTTGCGGTTTCATCTGATGTTTTCTCTCAAAACTCCAGCTTATACAAACCGTCTATAGTGTACATCAATGCAGATAGATCCGCATCGAGACGCTTGAAAAATTGAGATAACATCGTCACGGAGGAAGGTCCGTACGCAATACCGCCATCATTGATCAAATGATGCCGCTCAGAGGGTCTTTTGTCTAGGCTAGCTTGAAACGAGAGGACGACAACAAACCCCTAAAATATCCCATAGTGTAGTTACGGCTCGCACAGTCCACGCCACTACGGCGTGGCGGACAGGGTCATCATCACTGCAACCGAATGTCGCGACTGGGGAAACCGACCGCTTGTGTCGGCCCATCAGGAATAATCTGAATGGCGGACGAGTGGTGGCAAGACCGCGGAATGTGGGCGAAGATATGGATACCGGTACCTCCCGCACAAATGGCGGGTGTGGTATGAAACTAACGGGTATGCAAGAAACGGAGTGGCGATCACCAGATAAATGCGCAGCCTCGGGTTCGACACATAACAGCTCTAACAGGAATACCTACAAGTGGTAGTTGAAGTACTTGCAACATGGCTTTTTCGACGAACAGTCGTTAACTTTACTAGGTTTCTGGTGTGTACCACACAAGAATGAACATAAGGACGGGTATATTGCAGGTTTAATCAGAAGCTTAGCATACTAAAGGCCCACGAAGCCGACAAGGTGAGTGGCTTTCATATGTCCAAACCGACTACAGTAAGGCCTTCTGTCGTCATTGGCCAGACTGCAACCTGCGCGGAAACCCAGAACTGGATTATATGAGACACGCGCCTGTGTCTCGAAGACGACGAGGGGCCAGTCGTTTTTTGTATTTCGGTAGGATGGAACATCGCTGTCGATGACATATATCATCGCGGCTGACTATAAGCGAAAACAGCCGCGGGTGGTTGGTTGGTTTCTGATGAACGACCTTTACATAACCAGGCAGCACGAGTTTTGCTTCTTCGCACTCTGGTAGAACATCTTGCTCTGCGCACTCAAGTCGGAACTCTTGGCAACCAGGTCGTCGAGCTTCTCGCCTCGTTGCAAAACCTAAACTAAGTTAGCATGTTATGAAGTACTGCTACCCTCCGTGGATGGACATACGCTATCAATAGCCTTGTGTAGGACAATCTTGGTCTCGTCGAGCTCCTGCTGGATCTTTGCAATGCTGCTCGCGTTGTTGGCATCTTGGTAGTCGCGGAGGTACTGCTCGATGGCCGGGAAAGGGATGTCGCCGTCGTTTTTGGCGGCGTTTATCGTGGCGATCGGCTTCTCCGAGAGGAACTGGTCCATGAGCTTGGAAAGGACACTGTGTGCGGCGATAGGAGGGTAGTCTTTGGTGATGACGACACCGCAGACACCCTCGGAGCGGGCATAGGCGTGGATAATGTAATCTGTTCGGACACCACCTTGTCAGCTAGGCACATGTATGCGAGCAGGGAGTTAACCATAGACGCACCTTGCTCCTCAACACTGTGCCTCTGGCCAGGCTTCGTCCTCTCTGCGACAGTCCTGCTGATCATGGTCATGAAGTTCTTGTATTGGTCTCGTGTGAATCTGGAGAAGTCGCTAAGCTCGTGGGCACCGCAGAGCTGCACCGCAGGCTGCTCGGTGTTTTTGTAGATCTTGTTCCCAGTCAGCAGGTACCTTCTTCCCCCCCAAAAAAAACAGCCGTATCTTACACCAATGTAGTAGAGCTTCATGGCGGCGGTAGTATTCAAGATGTCCCTGAGGTTTTGTTGCGGCCGTGTTTCAAAGTTTTAGCGCAGATCGAAATGAGATTCGCAGTTGATGGTTCCTGAATGTCCGAGATAATGTTGATGTCTCGCGTTGGTTTAGAGAGAGCCGATCTGATGGCGTGGGGAGCAATGAGGTCTGGAATTAGCGAATCGTGGGGTACGTCTTTAATAGGTTATGGATTGTGAGTTGCGATGGTTCGGTCAAGGAAGCGCGTCGCTGTGTCGGTCGTGGTCCTCGAAGATTGTCGATGGATTAGGAGGGGGGGGGGGGTTTG
>HF970596.1:271841-285497 GCA_000604205.2 Neurospora africana FGSC 1740
GCGGTCGATGGCGGCGATGGCTATGCGATGGAGTGTCGTTGGAATCAAGCTGTTGTTCGAGGCTGAATGGCGATGTGTTGAAGCCAACCACAGGCCACGGGCATCGACACCCTGCCCTCTGGGTTGGAAGCACAAGTCAGGCGGGCGTCGGCCAAACACCCGCCCCGCTAGTACATGTTAGTGCCTACCAGCCTGTAAATGGCCGCGACCCAATAATAGGAAGACCTTGTCTTAACATTCTTGCATCTCCGTGTCCTTTCGTTCTTTGCTTTGTTCAAGCATATGATTGACACGTGCAATGACATGGAAGACGACCGCTCTCAGAACCTAACAATCGCGCTTGTTAAGAATAGTCTCCTGGACCTTTGAACAACAGTTTCCAAGGGACAAACTGCAGTGATGATGCGGAAGGTAATCCGAAAGCACAAACACAACAAAGCCGGTCGATGCTTATAACGAGGTTTCCTGAAGCGATAAATGGACTCTACCCGCAAAACGAATACTATCTTCGAGACATGTACTTTGCTCCGAGTCTGGAAGGGATCGCGGACCTCTCAATATCATGCCTATGCGGTATATGATCCCAGGACTACGTAGTAGTGTATGGAATCTTACGGAGCAAAACTCCTACGTGTCAGACGGATTGGATCGATGCCTTCAATGACCTTTTCGAGAACAATGGAATCGATCATCATCCACTCGGCCCGGATATTACACAGCACGGATTATCATTCATGGTCGTACAAATGTAACTACATACGACCATCGAACCGCCTTACTGTTACGAGTCGGTACACTACATCACCAATAATGGAACTCTGAACATGTATCTCTGGCCGAGAGATGCCAGACTGCCGTGGTGATTGAGACTCCTCTTACCAAAGTTTGACCTTGACGGAACCACAACCATCTGACTGCTTGCCTCCATATCAATACCCGTAGTGTATGTAATGACGAGGAGATGGCTCAAAGAGGAAAACGAAGCCGCAGACAAGGTCAGGAAGGAGACAGGGGATTCGTGAAGTGGCCGGCATGCGTTCCTCCTTCCACACCAGAGTAACGCCGTGTGGTGCTCCACCGCTCTTTGAACCAATTAGGGCAAGCCCAGTCAAGCGGTGGCTCCCGTCTTTACCATTCGTTTCCAGGTTCCCCAGCGATCTCACTCTGCCGTCGCGGTGCCGTTCGCTTGTGAGACTGGAAGAGGAACGGGACGTTGGGACGGCGACGAAGCGCAGTGGACACTGGATTCTTCGAAGTGGGCTCCAGCTCGCAGTGGATGGGTGGATACGCTGCTGCAGACCAGGACGGCCGAGCCAATCCCAGTGGCTGTAAAGGCAAGTCCAGGGTGCAACGTCTTGCCGGTACGTAACCTGGACAGGAACCATCGTTCGCTCTTGGCCCGCTTGGCTCTCACTCGTCTTCCCGGGCGTGCTCCGTCGATGGACGAAGTCGATCTTCCCGACACGACCTCGTCCCCCTGGTCAGCTTCTCGAGCCTTGTCCACACTGGTGAGCGCTCCCTGCCAGATCCCCATCGATGCGGTCTGCCGTCCGCCAGACTTGCGTTGACAAGCAATTTGAGGTATCCACCTGTTGGGTATTGGAAAGCGATAATAGTCATGGTGCATCCGTGTTCTTTCCATATGAAGTATTCCTGCAGAGTATCTCGCTGTCTTCTTCACCTACAAGGAGAGAGAGATATCTACCTGGGTATCCGTCCCGTATATAGCTGGCGGTACTTCTGCGACTCATTCATCATCCGCGTCTCTCCGTCTTAACGAACGAACGCAACTCCGTTTGGCTCTTATACCTACCTACCTTATTACCTCTATCCGTTCCCTCCCAACGAAGACTCCCGCCGCACTCTGTGCTTCCTACATTACCATACATATTACTACTTCTTTGCCTCTCACCCTCTCATTACCTAAACCTGACCTTTTTGCCCATGTGCAAGCAGCATACATAACTCGGAGTTTGGACACACACGGACCCCTCAAGTCTATATCATTGACGCATCAACCAAACGAGGTTGAACGTCAACTGTGACCAGCTTTGGGTTTCTCTTATCTACGGATGCTTGCCAACTGATTTCGGACCCCTATCACTACCCAAAGTTACCTTAACCTCACCCTTCCTTCAATATCGCCCATCTTTTATATACTTTACAGCAATAAGCTTCTCCACATCATCCTTTGATCGCTCTTGAGACGTCTTCAACTTCGTCTCTTGCGACTTCCCATTCTGTCTACTACGACATTTCAACAAGCCGCAACGTGCCAACCATCCATCCCCGCGCTCCCGTCCTCAAGTTGTTTGGCCTGGAGCTATCAACAACCACACTCTTCGACACTCTGTTCTGCGAAATCGGAACACATCACCGCCTCATCAGCCCACCGCCACAAAAATGGCTACCGACTTTGTGATGCCTCGGTTCCCCAACAACCAGCAACAACCTCATTTCCAGCAAACATATCGTGGGTTTCATAATAACCCAAGTATGAATCGCCAACAGCCGCCGCCTCAGCAAGTGAGCACGGGTGCTCCTTATCAGCCATCGGCCCAGTACAACGGCAATGGCAACGGCGACAGCCAACAAATTTCACCTCTTAGTACGTCTGGGAATATCTCGCCAACTTCCCCAAAGACCCTCACTCGTCAAATCCGTCCGCTGTATATGCCGGCTGCCCTCAGGCCGAACCAGTACGCATCCAAGCCGCCGACATCGAGGCCCAGCTCCAAAGAAGAGGAGATCGAGGAGGAGCGCAAATTGAAACCAAACACCAGCTACATCGGACGGGGTGCTTTGGGACGGTTGAGCAGGAGAAACACTGGAGATAGCGGCCTGTGCGTCGACCCTAACGTGAATTTGGATCATTATCCCAAGCCGACGGGGGTGCCGACGCGGAAGCACTGGAAGGTACGCTTCCCCCAATTTTCCCTGTCATGTCTCACTTCGGTGCGGCTTTTGTGTGTGTTGAAGTGACACAAGATGCATTAACTGACACAATTTTCCTCTACAGCCCGACGCAGAGTCTACTGTATGCGATGATGCCAGGTGCAAGAAGAACTTCAACTACTTCACCCGCCGCCACCACTGTCGCAGATGCGGAAACATCTTCTGCGACGTCCACAGCGCATTCGAGATCCCCTTGGACCAAGATGCCAACTACAACCCCCGGGGAACTCCGAGCCGCGCCTGCCAGCATTGTTATTCCCAATTCAAGGAGTGGCGAAGCCGGGCCAACAGCCAGTCGTCGACCAGCGGTTCGTCTACTTCGGATGGCAATACGACCAGCTCTGAGCCGGGCAGCCCGGTTCTTGCTTCTCCCATCACCCCCACGGGGATCAAGATGGGATTCAATCTGGGATTGCCGAGCATGCCCGAGGTGGCCCACAGCGTCCCTAGGGACTGGAACTGGAGCACATTCTGAAGGCATGATCGGCCTTTGTTAAAGTCATTGTCTACAGAGAGAGGTCTCGTGGCTAGAGACCTCTTCTTGCACTCTGCGCAATCGATCCGAAAGCTAGCAATCCAGCTGGATTGCAGAGTATGTGTGCATTTACTACTCGGGTCGAATCGCACCGGAGACGCGGAGTTGAGTGGATCCTCCCATCCGGCAACGGCGACCACAACCAATATTTTTTACGACCGACATGGCGTTCAATGCGTCACGTACCTAATATGGCACAACGAGGTGGAGTTAATGGGTTGCATTGCTTCGGATGAACATTTTAAATGGTTCGTTTTGATCGACACGGCATAGAACCCCCCAGCACTTGCGGGATTGAGCGTCTGCTTTTCGGCTTGCTTCAATTTATCACGACCTCTTGGCTTGGACCTCGCAAAGTCGGAAAAGAGTAGCTTGCGTATTACAACAAACATACCCTCCGCATCAGACTGGCCCTCTGGCGGGATGGGCACTGGCGGGTTTGACTCCTTTTGCTTGCGTTCACCCTTTGGGCCTACACACAACAGATTGCCCAGGGTTTGCTTGCGCGGCATTTCGGTGGGCATATCGTCGAGCGGAGGAGCACACGACTCGCGCTTTGCAGCTTCGGACCCGCATCGTTGAGGCTGCTCGCTCGACCCTACACGCCAGGGTAGGGAGGTTCCACGTCGTCCCGCTCAAGACTCCACTTTCTTCACCTTCGACGCGGTCAACCCCCAAACCCCTACCAATCCTACCAAGTGGAGTTCCGCCGATCTGGCTTTGGTGATGAGCATTTCGATCTGGTCATGGGATCAGATTCAGAGTACTTGGGCGAGGGACCAATATTCCCTCTCCCTCACCCTCATCATACGTTGACACCGACAGCTACACCAAATGATCTTGCTGCTGCTGCTCCGTGTTTTCTTGCTGGAGACTTCCTTGATGGAGCTTGAGAGTTGTTGTTGAAGTTTGCTGTTGTTTTGCTTTTTGCTGTTTCTGTTTGAGAAGGGAGGCCAGCCGCCAGCTAGCTCAACCCACTGATTTGCAAATTTGCATAATTGGCGTTGCCCGACGGAATGTTCACTGTTTTTGTTTAGGCATTTCCGAAGAATGGGAGGTCCCTTTTTTCTCGGCCTTCGCGATGTTGCTGTTTCTTGTTGTTGAAATCTACATCATGTTTGCGTTTGTTTCAACTTTTACACTTTTTTTTTCCTTCTCTGGTTCAAAGAGATATTGCTACGGGACAGTTTACAGGCGGTTTTGTTTTTCTTCTTTATAGAAAGACATACATCAACAAGAACAATATGGGACAAACGAAAAAGAAGATGGAGAACCGGAGGCTATCGGTTCACATTCAGAAATTCAAATTGGCGTTTCGGTCCCTCCCTTTGTGTGTCGATGTTCGTGTCTGAGTGATGTAGAAGGAGGATATACCAGTCAGCGTGTAAGACGAGAAGTTCGAACGAGTACATGGAACCCACCAGGTACTCGTTCGAAGAGAATCGTTTTCAGATCAGTTACAATCAGCTCACTCTCCTGTAGTCCTGTTGCTGTTGTACTCTCCAGTAAGCCAGTAATCACCCTGATCTTCCTTTCCTGAGCTGTCTAGGACATTATCATTGAAGGATGAGCATACCGGCAAGTACCATTGTCTAGCCCGTTCCTTACGAGTAGTCCTAGGTAGTTCCATGCTAGGCATGATCGTCCGTAAGAGGTCTTAGACGAGTGTCTAATATCAAGAAAGCTCTCTCACAAGTCACAACGGTTGTCAACCTGCCACTCCCACTCTTAACTCTTCTCCATTGACATCCTTGTCTCGCCGCTCACGGCCAAGTTAATGCAAGACGGGCGGCGTGCCCAGAGGTACATATGTGCGTGACTGAGTGGCGTTGGCGTGTGTGCCTGCGTGCCTGACATCCTGCAGCCTGTCTCCGGCAGTCTGGACTTGGATGGACGGTGTCCACGTTACGGGATGACATCGTCGGGCGCCCGGACTCGGGAAACTTGTTTTTCAGGTTGCTGTAGAAAAGATAGGGTCCAAGATCTGTCAGATGCTTTTGGCGGCCGTCAGAGAGCATGCACATGGTTGCTGGACACCTTTGACGCTGCAACTTGGAAAACGAGTTGTCCGAGTTTTTGCGGCATCCAATCGATGCACTTCGACCAACCCTTCAACCCCTCCAACTCATTCAATTCTCAAAAGTCAGGGGCAGAGGGGCAATCTAAGGTAGATCTTATAGCTGATTGACCAACCGACTACCTGTAATTCTTCTGTACCAAGTTGCCTTGTCAAGCTTGACCACAGTGGATTCCAAGTAACTAGTGGCCACAAGCAGGCACACAGGCAGGTCTGCAGTATTCAAGTTATGTAGTTAGGCAAGCTCCTCAGCTAGGTACGATGAGGAAGGACGGGCAGATTGGACATGGGATTACAGAACATGGGAGAGGAGACATATAGGAAGTAAGGAAATAGCAAGAAAAGAGGAGGGAGAGAGAAACGAGGAGAGAAGAAAGAGATAGAGATTCACTTCCCTTCCTCCTCCTGAGACACATTCGAAGTCTTAATCCAGGTGTGTAATCAAACAGCTTACTTGAATCTTTGCAGACGTGGCGAATTTCCATCCGAGAGCGAGACGTGCAATACCTACACCCACAGTGCTCGCAAGAACAAGACTGCCGTGCCGCTCGCTCTCCACACAGGTCATTAAAAGCCATTTGTCAGCCTTCTTCGTCCGAACAAAGCCGGTCAGAACGCCAATAACATATCTTTGTACTCGGTGTTAATAGCTCATCACCAACGGAATCAAGGAGACAACCGAACGAACAAAAGGCAAATGGTGGTATTCATTGGTTTCTGTAGGTGAAGTACATAGGTAGACGGGAGGTAGGGCTTGTGAACATTCCCTATGTTTAAAGGTACCTAGATTACTATGCTGCCCGAATGTGAATTGGCAACGTTGTCGCCTACACGCCGGTAGACACGACCATAACTGGAAGAACGCCCGTAGTTACCATAACGCCGGCATGAGATGTTCTAAGTGTGATAAAACATCATGAGCAGGGTGGCACTCAGTGGACAAGAGCTTCACAAGAGTTTAGAACTTTGAAGATGGACCATGAAGAGTTCTATTCTATGAAGCACCAAATATGCTGATGAAATAATGATATGCCGATAACCCCAAGCAAAATACCTGTCCCATGCTATTTCCTTTCCCTTTTCTCTTTCCTTATGCTAATAAAACCCAATCAACGTTAATCATCCCTCGTCTAAGAGAACCACAAAATTCCTTGTTTCCTATCTTCGAACAACCTTGAACAACCGAGTGGCCCTGCTCTTGGTTTGAGATAATCTGCAACCGCCTTGAGAAAAACGGGTGTTGACCCACATACCAATGAGGTGTGGGCGCGGCGCAGAGAATCGGGTATCTCTGTATGTCAGGGTTTTCTTTTTCTTTTCCCCTTCACCTCCTTTCGTTGGCTCCAAGCGGAGACCAGGCAGCGAAGAAAGAAGAGACCGGATGAGAGCTGACATCATCTGGCCTCTTGAGGCTATCACCAGGTCCGGATCACGACCGGACTTATGGAGCACATATAACCCCCATTCATACTGGAGGTTGAAGGGCTGACTACAAATCGGATGGTGGTCAACTGTGGTCAGAGACCGTTTAAGCGCGCTGGCGAAGGGTGCGCTTGGAGCCAGAGCGGGTGGTGCGAGCCTCGTAGACGTCCTCCTTGGTCTCGCCATAAACCTCACCCTCCATCTTCTTGGCAGCCTCCCAGCCGGCCTTCTCAGCCATGGCGACGTTGTCGACGGGCTTAGCGTTCTTGTTCTTTTCAGCAGCGTTGCTGCGGCGTGTGTAGCTCTCGATGAAGAAAGAGACGAAGAGGTAGGTGAGAGGAGCGAGATAGAAGACGTTGAGCCAGATGGCAAAGGTGGAGTTGTTGCTGGTGACGCAGGGGACAACGCGCTGGCCATAAGTGGCATCGGCGGCGTCGACGCGAGTAGCGTTGCCGAAGACAAGGACCTTCTGGCTGTCGACGACGGTGCTGGCGGCCTCGACAGCGGAAGCAGTCTTCTCGGGGTTGGCGACAACAACGGGGATGGTGTAGGAGACGAAGGAGTGGACGATGGCGTAGGAGGCACCGACAAGGAACTGGGTGATCTGCATGCTGGTGAGGGTGCGCTTGATGGGGGTAGGGACACGGATGTTGAGGGCAGTAACAGTGTAGTAAGTGTACTAGGAAACTATTAGCGTTTGTTCATGCTCAGAAAGCGAGTATTGACTCTAAACTTACCATCAGAGCGTGGATGAAGGAGTTGACGAAGCAGAAGACCCAGATAGGAGTGGACATGTAGCGCATACCAGCCCACATGCAGAGCATAGCACCGGCGTGGTGGTAGGTCTGGAGAGTGGAGCTAAGCTTGCCCTTGGCGAGGATGATGAGGGTATCAAGGACCTCGTAGAACTTGGAGAGGTAAAAGATCCAGCCGTAGAAAGCAAGACCCTCGTTCCAGAGACGGCCAGAGTCGAAGCGGCTGGGGTTGCCATCGGCACCGAGGGTGACGTGGGGAGAGTAGGTCTGGAAAGCACCGGCCTCATCATTGTAGAAGACAGAGTTGCTGAGACCAGCGGGACCGTTGATGCGGCAGACGGAGTCGACGAAACCAGCGAGGCCCTCAGGACCGAAGGGGCTCACGAAGGAGCGGCGGACGGCACCGAGCATGCCAATGAAGGTCCAGGCCGAGTAGACTGCGAGGAAGACATTGTGGGCAATGACGAACCAGTGGAAAGGCCTGGTCTTGCTGATGGCCCAGGGCTTCTTGCCGGTGGACTTGTTGTAGATGTTGAGGAGCTTGGCGGTCACGGCGTAGACGGTAGCGATGGTAAGAGGGACCTTGGGGTCCAACCAGGCGTAATAGACATCATCGGGAATGTTGAAGACGGTTGAGGAGTTGGGGCCGGCCGGGGGAGGGGGAACGAAGCCCGGGTTGGTGGCGGGTGGGAACTTGAAGAGGGATGCCTGGGGCAGCGAGAAGGAGATGGACGCCATTCTGACTCCTGGTGCAACCTATATCGAGTTGAATTCGGTGAAGGATGGTGTTGAAAGAGAACCGGGAGAGAGAAAGCTTGAGAGCCGTAACGGACGTCTGCGAGGTTTTGTTCTTGCGTTTTTTGTCGACTTTTTAAACAAACCTTATAAGAGGATCCCCAACGCTTTCGGGATCGTCCAATCTCTGCGTCACACTAGCAAGGTACTGGATACCTTTGGGTACCTCTGGGTACGTACTCCAGTGGGTTGCAGGGGTGTGGTGAACGTCGGCAATTGGCCCGATGGACGCCCGCGGGACGGCGACACTGGAGACTGGGGTTGGGTTGCGTTGTCTGGGGCCTCTGATCAATGAGATGGTGAGGTTGTTGCCGGCGTCGGATCGGCTCGGAACGGGAACAGGACGAGCGCGATCAGATACCTAGGTAAGAGGTTTTACACACTTTATAAGAAGTTCAAGCCGGAGTGTAACATCTGGTTGTCTGGCCGAGGAAAGAGAACGGGAAAACAGAACAACCTTGGTAAAGAAGAGGAGGAGTAGGTAGGCTATAAGCAGCCAGAGATGGCCATCATAGATAGCGACAAGCGATATGTTCCTCAATCTCATCACTGCAACAAACTTGATTTACGAGGGGTCGAAGAGGGCAGTGAGTGACGAGCGGCAGGACACGATACCTTAAGGTACCTCAAAGGTACGGGCAGAAGGAAACCAAGGCAAAATTTGGGTGAGGGCACCTCATCCACGGCAGAGGCAGGCTGGACCGTTGTTGGTTTACTTCGAGGTTTCCCACACTAGGTTCTTTTGTCAGCAGCTGGGCTTGCATGGCAGCAACTCCGGGGCATTGCCCGTCAAGGCCGGCAGGGGCACCTCGCAAACTGAAGGCACATTCCAAAGGCACCTTCCAAAGGCACCATGACCTCAGAACGAATAAAGGCACCTCTCGTCACGCAACACCGTAACCTCTCTCGCCGATACCTGGCTCTAAGCATGATAATACAGAGCGCTTGCCGTTACTGGTGAGCCATGAACAAGACTTCCTACACTTCAAAAGGTTAACTTTTCGAAGGGCTCCACCCAGAACCCAAGGTAACATGGGTAGGTATCCGGAGAAATCCAGGTCATGCCCGTGTGGTTAGGTGGATAAAGGCAACCAGCAGACTTCCACAGAGCTTCCATGAAGGCAAATTGGACAATTAAAAAGCGAACAGGAACATGCTCCTGTTTGCAAAGCATTTATCCAAGGTGCCAACACGTTACCTGCCAGTATTTCCAGCACCGTGGGCGTTGCTCTCCCACATCTCTCGCCGCTGAGCAACGAAGGGTCCACTCATGCACCGAATTTATCGCAACTCCGCGAGTTCGTGGGCTTCAGGTATCAGTACCTTGGCAGTACAAGACGTCCATGTAAGTCAAGACCAGCCTCGGCCGACCCATATTTTACCAAAAACAGCGGGAGAAGGACTCATGGAGGGTTTTCATTGGCCCACTACGCTTACTTTCCCTACCCAGCTGAGTTATTAACAAGATAATTGATCCTGGACAATCGAACGCTCTGTTGATGAACTCGGCGACCATATCGGGAGCCGCGGGGTGACGGCGGGGCAGCAGCAGCAGCAGCAGCACAGCAAGAGGCGGGCGGTTATCGCTATCTTGGAACCGTCCTGCCCAACCAGTACCTATCTACCCCAAGGTAGGTGCTTGTCATTGACGTGCTATCAAGCCGGCTTCCATCATCCAACAAGTCGGCTGCCAGGCATCGAAGCGGCGTTGCAGGGTTGTCAAGAAAAGCAATCACTTTGACAGCAACTGAAAGATAGACAAGCTTTGACGGCATCGGATCGCTCGGTGAGCTTTGACGTCTTGGGTTGCCTTGGCATTGCGAAACCGAGTGTCGATGCGTTCAAGCGGCGGTCGTGGGCGGTCATGGAGATCCCGTCGCCAAACAGTCGGGCGGTGATGTCAGTCGGCCTTCTTCTTGGCGTTCCCGCTCCAAACCGAATCTCCGAACGGTTTGGTTCGTCCGATCACGTCGACCCCGGGCTTTCAACCTTTTCTAGGCCGATTTGGGTTCTTGCCACAAATTTTGCATGTGAAAGTTCAAGACAGGGAGCTTATTATTTTCGACACCTAATTGGTGGCATCTGAAGGTAAAGGATCCATTATCCCGAGGTTCGTCGGAAAATGAGGTCCGCTTTGGAAGGTACTCGCACTCAAAATCGTAAAGAGAACGCGATTCACGGTTGTCAGGCGCGGTCCTAGACGCTCGAGATCTCTAGGGCTACCTTCAGTTACAAATTCAACAAAAATCTCAGAAAAGGCAGCCTTTTTACCCCGCCATTTGATCCACATGTCCCCAACAGTTGGAAAGAGCTTGCACATTTCATGCACTGTAACCCTGCGACGCCTTATGTACAGTAGGTACTGTACGCGTCTGTGGTAGGGTGTCGCCCGGGCAGGGCGGAAGGTACGTACCGCTTGTGCCTTGCCTGGTAGCACGCCGCAAATCTTGGCATCAAGTTTGGGTTTCTGTTGAATGACACCGTAGAGAGTGAACCTCCGCTACGACCTTTTTATTGCGACTGTCGCCTCCCACGACGTCAGCAATGGTTTGTCATCAAGAAAGGTGAAAAAAGGGGTCGTGAGGGTTCCCCAGACGAGACAAAAGTCAACAGTCCGACAAACACGTGAAAGGAACATGGATCCAAGAGCAAAGGTGCTGTCAAACGCACACGCACGCCCACGCCGCCCACGCCGCCCACGCCTTTGATCGCCAGTTTTCTCCAGAACAACGTCCACTTCCCCCGCGTTCCGTTCGTGGCAGTGCTCATCCCGTTCCCGCGTGGGTATCGCAAGGATATTGAGCCGTCGCCGTGAAGGAGAAGATCTGGAGTGCAGATGGTTCCCGCAAGGTGAGCAGCTTGTGCGTACCGATGTGTCGTCTTGTGTATCCAAAGTTCAAGGTACTTTCTTCTACTTCTACACGAAACCTTGATCGCCGTTCAACAAAAAATGGTGATACTGTAGCTGCTTCCGGTAACAATGGCCATCCAAAGAGAGCAGGTGGAACAAAGTCATGAATTCAGGTTCTTTTCTGCATGGGCAATGCTGCACTTTGCCTATATATACCAGAAGTCCATTTCCAGCAAAAGCAACTCCGTCGCTATACCAAAGATGGACTTTTGGACTTACGCAGTATAGCCAGCCTTGGCGACGACACCCCCAACAGTCTCGACCATTTTTTTCCAGATCCTTTTCTCTCAGTACAACTGGGAGTTTTCAGTTTTACCGAGGTGTGCACGGACACTCCTCCCGTCTTGGATATAGTAACCCCTAATAAAGATTTCGGTTCCACTTGCCCGCATTCCCTCTGCTATTTGCAACGCTGATGGCCCGGATTTGCAATAGTAGGGGTCTGATTTTGGTGGAAGAGAGCACTTATACCCTTGTACCGGGAGAATAGCTGCTCCATGTGGCCCACTCTTTTGGTCCATTGGCAGTCATCCAGTGGCCAAGAGACCCATGTCTGGTCTGTGCACACAAGTACCCCCTTTTCTAAAATCCCCCTTTTTCTAGATTTTAGCTGCCGGGATTATTTGCAAAAGCAGGGGTTTTTACTGTAGCCATGTGTCAACGACGCCGGATCAGATGAGGGGTGAAAGAGGGGGACAAAAGTGAGAATTAAGCTTAATGTTTGTTTAGAGACTCCGTTTGATAATGCACACTTGACACTATTCGCATCTCCATCTCGTCCGGTCTGGTGTTGCTGCAATTCCATCCCGACATCCACATCGCATTCTCCAAATTCCAAACTGCAGATGGCCTCTTCTGTATCCGGCCCCACTCCGCCCGGGCTCCCACCGCTACCGCCCGGACACGGAGATTACTTCACCGAGACGCAGTGGTCCGTGCTCATGTCCGTACTAGACGCCACTATTCCTTCCATTACAGCAGTCTCGAACAAGAAAGATGACAAGACACAGCTCGGGATTGCCGATGCCGAGTTCAATGAAATTGTCACCAAGGCACAAGCCGGTGTGGTGAAGAAACCCGCTGTTGAGGATATCACAGCTTATCTGGCCGAACGCCCGTCCGATGACCCGGCCTTCTGCTGTGCCGTGCGCCGGGCCCTGGGCACCGTCTCCGCATCTGCCCGGAATCGGCTCGGAGCCGTCTTATTCGCTCTCTCGTAAGCCACCACCAATACATTCAAGTTACACAAGAACTCAAACACCGAAGTCACATCCAAGTGCTGCCCCGGACTACCCCTTCTCCTTGAATATCCACATGTACACAACAAAATACTTGAGACAAAACATGAGTTCTGACCCCCCAACCCTAGGACACGGCCCGGTAGCCTCCTCCTAACAGGCTATGCCACCCCCATCCAAGACCAGCCCCTCCACATCCGAGAATCCATCCTCCGGAGCTGGTCCACCTCATGGTTCGGCACTCCCCGCGTCCTCTTAAAGACCTTCACCGTCATCGCCAAAGTACTCTGGCTCCAGACGAGCCCTCTCTTCCGCACCGTCACCGGCTACCCGGACGTGCCCCTCAACTGGAAACCAGGCCCCACGCAGGACTTTGGATTCCTGCAATTCGACACTTCTGTCAGTGAACCCGCCACCGTCGACACCGACGTCGTCATCATCGGCTCCGGCTGCGGCGGCGGCGTGTGCGCCAAAGTTCTTGCCGAAGCGGGGCACCGCGTCCTCGTAGTCGAAAAGGGGTACTACTTTGATCCGTCGCAGCTGCCCATGCCCCGCGAGCAGGGCGGGTTTCATTTATTTGAAAACAACGGGTTCGTTAATAGTGTTGATGGCTCCCTCAACGTCGTGGCGGGGTCGTGCTGGGGCGGCGGCGGTAGTGTCAACTGGAGCGTCAGCCTGCAGACGCAGGGGTATGTGAGGAAGGAGTGGTCGGAGCAGCACGGCCTGCCGTTTTTTGAGAGCGCCGAGTACCAGAACTGCTTGGATCGCGTGTGCGAGTTCATGGGCGTTGTGAGTGGTGAGCATGTGAGGCAAAGCTATCGGGGGCAGAAGCTGCTGGATGGGAGCAGGAAGCTGGGGTACGCGGCGCAGGTGTGTCCGCAGAATAGCGGCGGGAAGGAACACTGGTGTGGGCATTGCAACTTGGGTTGTGCTAGTGCAGAGAAGCAGGGGCCGGCGGTTAGTTGGCT
>HF970596.1:327338-340640 GCA_000604205.2 Neurospora africana FGSC 1740
CTTGTCCGGTGTTGCCCCTCGAAGACCCCTCATTGGCCCACTGTATGTACAGCACACTTGTTTCCCTGCACATGTGCCCGTAGAGGGGACTTCTGCAACCTCCTGTGAGCTGCATTGGATCCAGTTACGGACCTCGACCATGCCCGTCAACCAAGGCCACCTAGGGTCAACTTCCACCCTGCACTCTCGCGACTGACACCTTGGCTTCAACAACTTTTCAGATACTCCTATTATAGACCGCATTGCCCGACGATGCTAGCTTCGACCATTTCACAGACCAGCCGAATCTTTAGACCAGACTACAGTACAGCTATATACACTACCTAATTCCGCCGTCGAACTCGCACCGACAGAGCCCTCGACCGGCACCTAATAATGTCATCAACACCAGCTCCTGGGGGGCCCAACGACGCCACCAATGGCGAGCGCAACGGCATCACGAACACACTGACATCCCACGCTACGACGAATCCCGAGCTCGATCTCGCCAAGCTTCAAGCCCTCCCCGCCGAGCAGCAGGAACTGTTCCTCCTGACGTCCGTCTCGGCACTTAGCAGGCATGTCCTGGTGCTCGAACCAGATGACTGCACCGCGCAGCAGTTCTACATAAAAAAGGAGGCCTTCAAGGTCCTGAATCTTGCCTCGCCATCGCCAACAAGGGTCATACGAAACGCGCTGGGGCGGTGCCTTGCGCACGTATTCGACAAGGGCGATAGGAAGCTCCTGTTCGAAACAGTCAACGAGCTGGTCGGCATCATCTCGAGCGGGAAACTGAAGACGGAGGGCGAGATCCGGACGAAACATGCTGCCGTGGCTTGCTTGGGATATATATACGGTTCGGCTGGTGACAGCGCCATTGGCTTGCACCAGCTCGTATGCTCGGCGCTCTTGAAGCTGTTGAAGGCAGCTTCGAGCCACGCGGGGCTTCGCGCAGCTGTCCTGACCGCTTTGGGGAAGATTGTCATGATGATACAGGGGAGCATGGACGAGAGTGTCGCGAGAGATATATGGAAGCAGGGGAGGAACCATGCCTCTGGGGACAAAGGGTCACTGGTCGTCGTGGCGGCTTGCCGATGCCTACGGTCGCTTGTGCAGTCCACCCCCTATTTCAAGAACTCAACCGACTTCGACAAGCTCAAATCGACCTTGTTCAAGACTTTCGACAATCCCTCATCAAACGCGCGATCGGCAGCAGCGGACTGCTTTGCCCAAGCGCTGGTCGGGGGTTACTCCGAGTCAGCCGTTGGCGAGGCACCGCTGCCCCTGATCAAGAGATCCAAGTCCAAGGCGATCAAAAGACAGTCAACAATGGGAGGGCTTCAAGATGATGAGGAGGTTCCCTCACGGCCCGAAAGCCCTGCTCCAACCCAGAGACCCCAAGATTTGACTTTGTCGCTGGCCGATATACTCAAAATTCTGTCCACCCAATACGCCCGCATGTCGACTACAAATAAGGCTAGGGCAGCCATCGTTATTTGTATCGGAAACGTTCTCCAGAAGCTAGGGGAAAAGACTGTGGAAGTCAACTATCTTCGCATTCTCGAGATCCTCACAACTGACTTCTTGGGCCATAACAACATCCTCAACAACCGGTACCGCTTACTCATTTCGCGGCGCATGGTTGATACCATAATTCAGGACATATTAGGAAAAAGGATCCTGGGCGAATCGGGACAAATCACGGCTGCTAAAGCTATCGTCAACGATATCCTCAAGAACTATCCTCAGGCGCTCAAGGAGAGGCCAGAACCATCGAAACACACATTGGTTGTCTCACTGAGTGCTTTGTCGTCGCTGATCTCCAGTTTGGGTACAGCGGTGACCGACTTCTCAGAGGGATGTCGCGATGGCCTGCTTCAAGTTCTCCAGCACCCTAGCTATACCGTTCAGGTATACGCCGCGGCCTGTATGAAGACTTTTGTGCTGGCCTGCCCGCAACAGCTTCTTCCCTGTTTGTCAGTTTGCATGAACAGCTTGAGCAGAGAACTGAGCCTTCTTGGGACAGGTAGAAATTCCCCTCGCAGGTGCATTGGTTTCGCTCACGGCCTCGCTGCCGGGCTCAGCGCAAGCCCGCAACGCCCGCTCTATGGGTCAGTCGAGATTAACAGTCGTGTTCTGACCATGGCTACAAACTTGCTCAAGTCAAGTGGAACTTCGGAACTACGGGTTGCAAGCACCCAGATTCAAGTCGCCTGGACCTTGATAGGCGGACTAATGTCTCTTGGGCCCAACTTCGTCAAGATTCATCTCTCGCAGCTGCTTCTACTCTGGAAGAATGCGCTGCCCAAGGTTTTGGCAAAGGATAGCATGGCGGTTCATAGGAATCTGCTCAATGCCTCGTTCCTCACACATGTCAGGGAATGTGCGCTTGGGTCTATCCTAGCGTTCCTTCAGTTCAACAGTCGTCTTTTGACTGTGGATGTGTGTAAGAGAATCGCTACGATGTTGCAGAGTACTACCGCATTCCTCAAGACACTACCAGCGAAGAAGACATCGGATGATATAAGCGAAAGGCTGACACCAGCCTTGCAACTCCAGGATCTGGAGGTCATGGTACGACGCAGAGTCCTTCAGTGTTATACGAAGCTCGTGAACGTTAGCCCTGCTGGCGCCACTGAGGCTCTCCTGCAGTCCAACCTTTTGACTCTCGCCATTTCTCTCTTTGCCGACCCGGATAACTATACACCGAGCTCCCTCAGCACCTCCATCGCAAACGCCGCAGGTACCTTCGACTCCATCTGGGAGGTGGGCGACAATTCAGGGTTTGGAGTGACCAGTCTTGTTAGGGGCTTTGCGACAAGAAGCCTCCCGGGACAGCAGACCAACGGCCTAGACAGCACCCAACAAGAGTATGAACCGGAAGAGTGCATTGAGAGGCTGCTTCTTTCTCCGGTATGCGGCACCCTGGAGAATGACGCTTGTCTTCTGTACATCGGTAACTCGGATAACCCGGGACTCCCTGATCCTGCTGCCACTGAGGTGGTCAACATGGCTATCCAGCTGTTTGCCTTTGTCTTCCCCTTGACCCCGTCTAAGGTGCAGGAGAGTGCCCTGGAGCAGATTACGACCTTCATAAGGGCTGGCTCTCTTCAGCGGGAAACTGGCCGAAAGGCTGCTGTTAACGTCAACGTGGCTACGGCCCTTCTGTCTACCCTCCGCGTGGCTTGCAAGGAGACCAAGTCGTCACCAGGCGACATCACAAACATGGCCGTTGAGAAACTTCTACAGGAGCTATTGAGGGATTTCGTACTTGACCCCGATCAGTACGTCCGCAGCATTGCTTACGAGGCAATTGCAAGACTTTGCAGCGCTTGTGGCAATGCATTCACGAATCAAGAGATCAAGTTCCTTGTTGATACTATTGTTGTCAACAGAGAACCTAGCGCCAGAGCGGGCTGCGCCATGGCTCTCGGGTGCATCCAGACCAAGATTGGCAGCATGGCGGCTGGGTATCACTTGAAGACGATTCTTAACATCCTCATGTCTCTGTGCAACGATCCGCACCCGACTGTCCATTACTGGGCACTGGAGGCTATAGCACGCGTATCAGATGCTGCTGGACTCGGCTTCTCCAGTTTCGTGTCTAGCACACTCGGAATGTTGGCCAAGCTCTACGTCTCGGATACGCATAGCCCTGAATTAGCTTCTCCGATCACCATGAACTTGGAGGCTGATCTCTCCTCGTCGGCTGCTATTGCTCGCTGCGTTGATGCGCTCATCAACGTCCTTGGTCCAGATCTACAGGACTCTACTAAGTCTAGGGAGCTGATTCTGACACTTGTTGGGTATTTCCAGCAAGAAGAGGATCTTGAGATTCAGCGGGCAAGTCTCGCTTGCATGGAACATCTGACATTGTATGCTCCGGGCTACATCGACTTCATCGACTACGTTAGGACGCTTCAGCGATACATCAAGTCCGATCATGCCGCCCTCCGGGATGTGGCAGTGGACAGTCTTTACAATCTCATGAAGAGGGACTCGTATGATGTCATCAAGGCCGCTGAGCAAGGCTTCGAGGATCATCTTTGGTTGGTTCTCGACGCCTCCCCGAGCCATGACGGAATGCGCAACCTGATCAGGAACTGGCTCCGCCAGACCTGTCTTTGGGACACGGCCGCTTGGCTTGCGCGCTTCCAGCATGTCCTGAAGATGACTAGACCGAAGGCCTCCGCACAGGCAATCACGAACACCGGAAGGTCTGGCGGAGGCATCGATCTGCAGGACGAAGAGGTAGCTGGCTTCGCTGCTGCCGGAGGAGGTGCCAAGGACGACAAAGACACGCCGAGCGGTTCAGACGTGGAGCCCCTGAAGTGGCAGGTCACTACCTTCGCCATGGACTGCCTGAACGATATCTTCGTTTTTGTTGCAAAGGACGTCGCAACTCATGGTGAATCTGCTGCGCAGGCAGCCCTTCAGAACAAAATTGCTGATGTTGTCCGCATGGCATTCTCGGCATCTACATCAGGTGTCTTGGACCAGAGAATCTGGGGCTTGAAGATCATCGGCGCTGTTCTCAAGATGTTTGGCAAGATTCCAGACCCAGACTTCGAGGAGGCCATGCTGCTTGAGCAGTACCAAGCGCAAATCAGTTCCGCCCTTACCCCCGCTTTCGCCGCGGACTCGTCACCCGAACTGGCCTCGGAAGCCGTCGATGTTTGTGCAAGCTTCATCGCGACGGGTATTGTCACTGACGTAGACAGGATGGGTAGGATTCTGAAGACGCTGGTGAACTCATTGGAGAACTTCGCAAGGGATGAGGATAATGCTGGCATTGGTGACCTGAAGGGACTCAGCTCAAACGCACAGGTTATGGTCAAGATGTCCGTCTTCGCCGCCTGGGCCGAGCTACAAGTCGCCAGCTCTGAACAGAAGTACCTACTGGATGTCCTCAAGCCTCATATTGGTACTTTGACTCCTCTTTGGCTCGAGTCGTTACGCGAATTTGCTCGGCTACGGTTTGAGCCGGATATTTCCATGACGCTTGGCCCTCCATCGCTTTCTGGAAGCTTGGACACTGTCTACGCAGCGCTAAACCGCGAGACATTGCTCAAGTTCTACCAGGAGTCTTGGTTGAAGTTAGTAGACGCTATTGCCAGCCTCATTGAACAAGATAGCGAGTTCGTCTTTGATGCTCTCGATGGCAAGGAGCTATCGGGACACACCACCAACAGCAGCGCAAAGGGGGCAGATATCAACTACCGCGATGAGCCTGTTGCGTTCTTCTTTGTCTTGTTTGGTATCGCGTTTGAAGCTCTCGCCACGAAACCAGGCCAGAGCGAGTCTCTCGCTACCCGAGAACAGACACTGGAGATTCTCCGCGCTCTCAAGAAGATCCTTCACCCAAGCGTATCTGGCCATGCCATTTACCGCGATGCCATCTTCTCCGAGACGATGGATCTCCTGGACCGTCTCGTACTCACTGAAGGTCTTGATGTGCAGGGTGTTATCGTTGAGATCGCGCGTGCCCTATGTGTGGCGCATCCCGCAGCCAGAAAGCAGGCTGACGACCCCGAGAACATCGAGTTGTCTGACGACATTGAGCAACTCTTTGAGCTCACTCGAATCATCGTCTTGGTCCTCTCCGGACTGTTACCCAATCTCAGTGAGGCTCAACAGCCCGTCCGCCATCAGATGACGGAGGAAGCGATCCTCCTCGTCAAGACATCGCTCAACGCACTAGTCGATGCCGCGGAGGTGTTCCCATCCATCATCAAGACGGATCTACACGCCTGTATCCTGCACATCTTCGCGACCATCCTTGCCACACCATCATGCCAGGAGGTCATTGTCCCCCAAAACCTGTCGACGCTCAAACGCTTCATCAACGGCATGACCGGCTCTAGGAGAGACGGCGGAAATGATGACGAGGGTAACTCGCCCACGGACGTCCAGCTGCTGGGATGTCTGCGCCGCTTCCTGTCCATCTATCTCAACGCTCAGAAGCGCGAGGCCCCGACGTCACTGACCTGCGTCAAGAACTGTCTCCTGGCCATCACCATCCTCTTCACCGGCGGCAAAAACCAGCTGCCAGCCAGCGAGCCGCTGGTAGCCAAGTTCCTAGATGAGGTCGTAGACTGTCTAACAGACCGGATGGTAAGCCTTCGAAGACCCCCTTCCCCTCCCTCCAACCCCATTGCCTTTTCATAAACTAACACAACCCCAGACCGCAAAAATAGCCGCAAACTGCATCCGCTCCCTCCTCCTCAACACCAACACCAATAACCAACCCACCTCAGCCGACCACTCCCTCTCCCGCCATCTCCTCCCGCGCCTCATCTCCTTCGTAACCAACACCTCCCCCGAAGATCCGGAACACGCTCGCTCGCTGATCGCCCAAACCCTCGTGCAATTCACCGCTGTGGTTGCCAGGGGATCACCGCAGGACGGAGGCCAAGGCGCATCCATCGCCATGGCCCTCGTTGTGCCGACTTTGCTCTCGCGCGCGACGACGGAGGGAGCTAAAGATGATGTATACCGCGAGACGAGCGCAAGGCTACTTGAGTTGGCGAGCGCCGATCAGACTGCTTTTAGGGCGGTGGTGGGCGCGATGAGTGAGGGCCAGAGGGCGTTTATGGAGGAGGTTATTAAGAGTGGACGGTCCGGGGGGATGGGTGGTGATGGTGCACATTTAAGTGCGGGGGGGAGGAGAAGTGAGGAGGAGGAGGGGCAGGCGCCGACTATTGCTTTGAAGATGAACTTTGGTGGTTGAAGAGGATGGCGAAGAAGAAGAGTATGGGAGGGTGGAAGGGATGGGGTTGTTGGGTTTTGGACTTTGGTGGGAGAGCATATATACATATGATATAGGACGTTGTAATACATCTGAATGAGACGCTTACTCAAGAGACCTGTTTGAAGAGAAAAAGGGAGTGCTTTGGAATTTGGTTCGAGTTGAGATGGGAAGCCGGGGCTGGCTTGAGTTGAGCCCCCCTTTTTTCTTTGAATGTTTAGTTGTGGGTATCTCCTGCTCTAAAAACCCTAACCCTCTGTTATCCATCCTCCACGGGTAAACAGAATCGCCTTCAACGGGGCGTAAACCACCGTCATGCCCTCCTGAACATGCAAACCCACTACTTTCGCTTCCTCCATATATGTCTATACCAATGCGTTTGTGTTTCGGAATCAACAAGTCGATTATTTCTAGTTTGCCGCAAGAATTTCCGCCGCCATCGGCGCCGGCGCACCATCCCTCGTGCCATCATGTCTCCTGGCCTCCTCAGCTTCGCGCTTCTTTTTGTCGGCCTCCTTCTGTCGCTCGTGGTTCACAAAGGTGGCGTAGCGCAGGGTGCCGAGGGTGGCGACCGCCATGAATAGGATTCCTAGCACGGACCGGCGGATAAGAACCCAGCGCAGGGCTTCGATGTCGGATCGGGCGTCGCTGTTGAGCATGACGGAGATTTTGTAGTTTATTTGTTGGATCTGTTGGCGCACAAGCAAATGTTAGTTTACGGATGTTTTTGGTTCCCGGTCTAAGAAGTTTGAAAGACCTACCCGACTATCAACAGCCTTCTGCTCCTCCCTCACCGCCATCTTCCGATCATTGAACATGCCGCGCACGTTATCGTTCAGTGTCAACAGCTCCTGGTTGAGCCTCTGCGTGAGTATGTCCACCTCATGAAGCAGGTGCGTGCGCTGCTGCCGCAGCTGCTCGTCCGCCACCCGCCTGTTGTTTTTGACCTCGGTGCTTAGCTCCGAGCACGCCGCGCGGAACAGGTACGTCTCGTTCTCCACGTCGCTCTTGCTCACCAGCCCGGTTTGCGCCACGTCCAGATTCGAGGCTAGCAGACCACGGACGGCCTTCATGGCCGTGATCGCTTGCGTGAGCGTGTAGCCGCCGGCCGAGAGCTGTTTGACGAGCGAGTAGCTGTCGAAGTGGTGGACGTAGGGAGGCGGTTGCAGGTGCGGTGGTCGGCCGTTGCCGTTGTCGTGGTCAGTCAGGAGGCGCGTGGTGTGGTCGGAGGCAGGCGGTTCCATGTAGAGAATGGTTTCCATAGGCGTGGTACTCTTCTTGTCTGCCGTTGGATCTGAGCCGGTTTTCGCGGCGGCTGCTGTGGGTGGTTGTTCGGGGGTTCCCCCGGAGCTTGGGGCTGCCTTTGGCGCATCGGGGACGCCTTCTTTTGGTGTTGTTGGCTCGTTCTTTTCTGGCTGCTGCTGCTGCTGCTTCTCTGCCGTGGGTTTCGGGTCGGCTCTTGGTTTTGGGTCGGAAGACGTTGTTGGTGTCTCTTCATGTAATGGCTGTGGCTCTACGGCCTTTCCGTATTTGACAAAGGCGGCTTGCCTCCGGGAAGCGGAGCTCGAGAAAGGAGCTGAAGCGGTATGCGCGCAGCATGAGGGCTGAGAAGAGTGAGGAGCGACATGACGACGGGGCTTGCGGGCGACACGAGCCGCGGCCGGCTCGGACCAGAGAGCTCCTGTACGGAAGAGCTGAGGATATAGGAAGGTCAAACGGCCTGGGGTGGCCATTGTGTCGAAGATGGGAGCTTTGTTGCTGCCCGAGCTGTCACAATCTTGGAAGCGGACTTTTGGGGGGAGAGCTTGGAGGGGATCCGGGGTTCTAGACGGGCGTTGGGAGGGATGGCGACTGTTGGGTTGGAACAAAGTGTTGTTGGATATCTCGATCAGGAGCAAAGGATAAAAGGAGGAAAGGGAGTGAAGACGGGTATGGTGGGTCGGGAACAGCCGGTTGGAAATCACCTCAATGTCATGCACACGACTGGGCCGCCGTCAACGGAGCTCGGGATCCATTGTCGCGGGTTACTAGCGCATCACAGGATCGGCTTCATTCCATTCCAGCCCAGGGGCAATGGAAAGCGATGAAACGGCTAGGGCCGGTTGGTGTGTTGCTGCCAGCGCAGTTGTTCAATGCCAAGAGCAAGGCCGCTCGGTGCTGCAGGGTAGGCGGTCTCGGTGGAGCACGCACGTCAGATGTTCCTGAAGGGGATTGAAGTGACGTGCATCGGGACACTGGTGCCCTGTGATGTCTCGAACACACTGCAGTGGGCTTCCGTAAGATAAGGATCTGATAAGACATTGAAGAAGCTGCCATTCCTTTCCCACCTACGTGAACCAGAACGTAGGTAGGTGGGTATCGTAGCTCAAGCGATTCAACGAAATTATCTGGTATATCGTCTACTGTCGGCAATTCAAGGCCTAAAAAGAGGAACTTGAGCCGACTTGAGGCTTCATCCACATTTTGCGGGATGACGATCGTTGACTCCGCTAGAGGTAGGTAGGTGATGTTGCCAGGTGACACTCAAAGCAGTACCTGCCTCCGCTATAACGCAAGGAAGCATGCACTATATTACAGGGCATTCATACTATCTGGGTGTGCAGAACGCGAATGAAAACGGAATGGGGAATCGATTCCATCGTTTTCATGCAATCATCCATTCTCCAACCCCCTAATACAGCCCTCTCAAACTTTACCTATATCATCCATCTCAAATTGTTACCGATCTTTCGCGTCCTCCTTTGTGTAGTGGGAAAGCGCACAACCACATATCGTCACTTCAACACAAGTCAGAGAGAGAGAGGTGAGTACGTTCCACCAACATGGAAGAAATGCCCTTTTACCACCCATTGACCGAGGTTCCTGGTCCCGCGCGGCAGGCTGATTGACTCACGGTTCGCTTCAAGTCGTGGAACTCGCAAACGAAAAACCAACTGCAATCTTTGCGCCCAACAACACGGCACCGGTGACAGCTGCTCGCACACACGTCATACTCGTCCTGCCGCTTCATACACTTACCCGGAAAACCCCCCCGGGCCGTCTCTTGTCCATCTTATCTCCAACCATTCTTCTTCGTACCATCTTAGCCACGCATCCACCGGTCTTAATTAAACATTTTGGCCAATGTACGCCTTCACATTGTCTTCGTTCCCCATCCTTGCCCATGTGTCATGCTAACTGACGCTGTAGTCCATATTACAATTCGCTGACCTCGCAGTTTATCCGGGCGTTGGTGTTGGCTGCAGATGGCTTCCCCGTATGGTTTGTACACCCATCCCCATCCGAGTGAATCATGGCCAATATGGCTCCTCAGAAACCTGAAGGTACTCACTGACAGCACTTCCCATAGATCCCGTGGTCACGGATCCACCACTTCTGGACAGAAATAGTGAGATCAAAACATATACCACCTCGAGGTTTACTTATCCCGGCCTGCGTATCTTTTATCGGCGCCACCAACAAGCCGATCGTCTTCCAAAGTCGCCGGCGCCGATACCACTACTCGTTTGCATTCATGGACTTGGTGGCTCAGTAGCTCAGTTTCACCCGTTGCTCACCAGCCTGACTTCGGTTGCGTCCTGCTTGGCTATTGATCTTCCAGGGTGCGGGCGATCCGAGTTTTCAGTCCGGCCATGGGAAGCATATACCACTGATGCCCTGGTAGAGCTCCTGGAGACCATCATCGAGGACTACCGTGAAAAGGAGGACGGCCAGGGTGTAGTATTGATCGGTCACAGTATGGGTGCCTCTCTTGCTGCACTACTGGCGAGTCCGAGACTGCCACCCCGGACTCAACTGCACGAGCACGTCGTTGGCTTGATCGCAATCTGCCCCAGCTCAGGCCTTCCATCCCGGAAGCAGATCATGATTTTTAAGGCGTTGCTTTGGATCCCTGAATTCATTTTCAACCTTTGGAGAGCGTGGGACAAGAGAGGCGGAAGCCAAAGTGCGAGCGTTAACAGGTTCGTTGGCGCCGATGCCGACCCCGAAGCAAAGCGGCTTCAGGATTTATACAACAACCAAAGTATCTCGTCAGTCTGGCGTCGTATGGCTTGGGGTTGTCTACCGACTTATGTCAATGGGATTGCTCAGGGCGGCCTACCCTCGAAGGAAACCTGGGAAAAGCTGAACGTGCCAGTTTTCTTGGTGGGAGGAGAAGACGATAGAGTCACTCCTCCCCAGGAGATTGCCAAGATCCGCAACTTTCTGGAAGAAGTCAAGACAACACCAGACACGATTTCACCCGGCACCTCAGTTCTTGCTGATTCGGCAGCGCCGGTAGATATCAACGCAGTGGCGTCCAAGATTGATGCCATGACAAGTTTGGGGCAAGGAGAGGAAAATACTCGACAAGGCGCGCATCAGGAGCCAGTACACCAGACACAGGTCGCTGAATCAGAGGAAGGAGCGGACGATCCGGTGACGCCTACTGAGCAGGTAGCGAGTCTACCGTCTTTGTCTCTCCACCCCCAGAAGGTTGTGCGCTCGATCATCATGGGCAAGCCAGCCACGCACGCTTTACTATACACACCGTCAACAGTCCGTATCCTAGCTGGACTGATATCCGATTTTATGGTTGTGCATATCACTGGTCGTCTTGACTTGGGCTGGCAACTGCAGTATCTCTCTCGTGATGGCAAGTGGGATGTCAAGAATCTTCAGAAGTGGCAAGCAGTAGAGCCTGTTTCTGAACCTATTGGAGGCATCTTCCGTGCCATGAAGACATTGCGCGAGGTCGACGAAGATCACAGTCCTTCCGAGTTTGTCAAGAAGTGGGGTAGGGTCATCAAGGACGTCATCGACATTTCGCATGATAACCCGGTTTACAACCCTCAGGGTCTCGAGAAGGGAGGAATACACTACCACAAGTTCCCGACGGTTTCCAAGGTCCCGCCTACGGATGCGGAGATCAAGGGCTTCATTGAGCTTGTTGACAAGGTGCGTGCCGAGCAGAATGAGCGGGCGAAGAGAGAGAACTGGGGAGAAGAGTATTATATTGGAGTCCATTGCCACTATGGCTTCAACAGAACGGGATTTTTCCTTGTCTGTTACCTCGTTGAGCGATGTGGTTATACCCCGAAGGCGGCGATTGAGCATTTTGCTAAAAGCAGGCCCAAGGGCATCAAGCATGCTCACTTCAAGGACCGGCTGTATGTCCGGTATTCTGGTTTGAAGAGCGAGGCAATCGAGGAGCAGTGAGATTTCACTCGCCCCCTTTTTTTTGGCTGGTTTACTTCACTGTAAATGCCTCGAGTTTCTTTGAGCTTTGTCTAGCTGATGATACGAGCGGTTGGATTAGTTGTAAGCGATTCCCTGGTCATGGTAGTGTGGTTGGGCATTGTACGGAAAGATAGATGGCGTGGGCGTCTGGAAGGTTGATGCTGTTCGATTATTGATACCTTGAAATATTAACCTGTATTCCTTCTTTTTTAGTCATTGAGTCTAGAGGCTGATGTCTTGATAAATCAAAGCATAGCCCCAACAACATCATGTTTTCCTCAACAACAGTCCTGCGACAATATCAAAACTCGCAACACCCATCATGCTCAAGACAACTCTCCCTGACTAGCCAAATACGCAGCCCCTGAGTCAGCCCAAACCTCATATTTCTTGACCCTCGCATCCTCATCAAACTCCAGCACATACGTAAACACCTCGTGCCAGCTCTGTCCCGTCTTATTGTTCGTGAACACTGCCTCCCCTTTCACCGACACCTTGCGCACCTCCGCATCCACAAAGTAATCAGAGAATTGCATGTCCTTGTAACTCAATTGCTCCCCAACGGTCTTGAAGTACTCCAGAAATCCGTCTTTGCCCTTGTACTCGCGCCCCAGAAAGGGTGCCAAGCGAGGCAGACCGTGCTCGAGGACCATGATGTCATCGCTTTTGGCCGTGAAATGTTTGGTGAGGATCTCGGAGGGAGGAGTTTGGGAGGCGAAGGCGGTACAGAAGGATTCAGAGGCTTTAAGGAGAGATTGCCGAGTGGTGGAAGACATCTTTAAAGACTTGTTTGGATGTGTTGTGGTGTTGGTATCGTGAAGGTTGTTGGTGTTGAAGTGGTGATCCTGGTTGTCTCTGTAAATGCCGGAGTCTTGTGTAACCCGACATGGATGAATTCATGGGGTAAGCACGGCAGGGGACCGACAAGGTTGCTTTCAGTGGTCAGGCGGACGAATCATGGGCTCCTGTCGCACCCAATGCAGCCCTATCGCTGCTGCCCGCGCTGCGTCTTGACCGCTGTGCGTTAATAACGTCCAGTCAGATGCGAGGACGTCCTGCTACGGCGGGGCCCCTGCGAGATACCGAGCCTAGCCAAAGAGGTGCTCAAACAGTCACCGCAGCGCTTTTACCTGATAAAGGTATACCACGTCACTCGCCCACCGCGACGGAGACGAGACGGGGCACGCGCCGCCGTTTGAAGTCGGTTTCAATCCCATCTTTCGTCCCATCTTCCCGCATCGTTTCTTTTCCCTTTCTTCCCTTTTCTTCCAAGTACGCAACTGAAAGCTCGGTATAGGAAGAAGTCCCAGCCTAAAGATTGACTGTGATTTCTTCTGCTGGGCTGATCACAACCA
>HF970596.1:340880-352454 GCA_000604205.2 Neurospora africana FGSC 1740
TGATCCAGCACAGTAACTCTACCCAACACTCGTCAACTTCGCCGGCAGCAGTCTCTGACTCCTCGGTAGCCGGCGGCAAGAAGGCCGGTCCCTCGCCCGGCGGCAAGCGTAACTTGGTCTTCATGGTGTCCGATGGCATGGGACCCGCTTCGCTCTCTCTCACGCGCTCGTTCCGCCAGCTCACCCAGGATTTGCCTATCGACGACACCCTCACCCTCGACCGTCACTTTTGGGGTACCTCACGCACGCGCTCGAGCAATAGCTTGGTGACGGACTCTGCTGCTGGCGCTACTGCCTTCTCGTGCGGTCTCAAGAGCTACAATGGCGCTATCTCGATGCTCCCCGATCACACACCCTGCGGCACCGTTCTCGAGGCTGCCAAGCGTGCTGGGTACCACACCGGCTTGGTGGTGACGACCGATATCACGGACGCCACTCCTGCTTGCTTCGCCGCTCACGTCTTCCATCGCATGCAGGGCGATGAGATTGCACTGCATGAGGTCGGTCATGGACCCCTTGGTCGCGTTGTCGATCTCATGCTGGGCGGCGGCAGGTGCCACTTCTTGCCTAGGGGAACTCCGGGGAGCTGCAGACAGGATGATATCGATGTTACTAAGCTCGCTCAGGAAAAGTATGGATGGAACTACGTTAGCGATCGCGCCGGTTTTGATTCCCTTGGCCTGGGCAAGAACGTCTCCTTGCCGCAATTGGGTCTGTTTGCGACCACAGATGTTCCCTTCGAGATCGACCGCCGCAACATGGCGGATGTGTACCCCAGTCTGAGCGAGATGGCTGCCACGGCTCTTGCGGCCCTTGAGGAGGCTACCAAGGACAGCGACAAGGGTTTTTTCCTCATGATTGAGGGTAGCCGAATCGACCATGCCGGTCACATCAACGATCCTGCTGCCCAGGTCCGTGAGGTGCTTGAGTACGACAAGACTTTTAAGTCTGTCCTCGACTTCATCGAGAAGTCGGACACTGAGACCATTTTGGTTGCCACCAGCGATCACGAGACTGGTGGTCTCTCTACTGCTTGGCGTATGTTCATTCTTCCCCTTTCTTCGCCTCCTGACTTATGACAATAACTAACACCCTACACAGAGGCGCCCAGCGAACTTCCTGTCTACAACTGGCACCCCACCGTCCTCGCCCGCGCCAACGCCTCATCTGAGCACCTCACTGTCCTCCTCCTCAAGCACATCGCTGAAACCGGCGACAAGGAAGAGTCGCTCCTCCGCTGGATCAACGACGAGCTCGTCGTCAAGCACCTCAACATCAACGACGCCTCCGAGGTCGAGCTCAACTCGATCGCCAGCAACCCGGCCCTGTCCATTCAGCTCTTTGCCCGCATGGTCAGCGTCCGCGCCCGCGTCGGCTGGAGCACCCACGGCCACAGCGCCGTGGACGTGAACGTCTACAGCTCTGGCGGCCCCGGCACCGAGAATATCAGGGGTAACGTGGAGAACACGGATGTCGGCAAGTTCCTGAGGGGATGGCTCGATTTGGATAGCGAAGTGGAGGATATCACCAAAGAGCTGGCTAAGAAGCTGGGGAACGAGGCTCCCTCGCAGAAGCAGTTGGAGAAGATTGAGAAAGCGTCGACCGCTTTTGAGGCTGATGGATTGGCTCATGGCGGGTTTGAGTCGGGGCTTTATGGCCATTTGTTGTGAGAGGGTGGCCTGAACTTTCAAGAGGGCGTTTTTGGGAAGTTTCCTTTGTAAGTGTATATGGGTATGATGCATACGATCTTGATATGATATGGGTGGAAGCATGAATGATGCGATTGTGTTGCATAGAGATTGAACATTGGCATGAGCGACAAGGGAGTTGCATGGTAGAGACTGGCTGGGCGGCGTTTGTATCGTAGTAGTGTTCATGGGTTAACGCTAGCGTTGTTGTTTGGATATATATGTCATATCTGAGTCTTCACGAGACAGAGTCATCTTCTTCCATCACGACAATTAGACATCTACAGGATGTGTGGATGTTAATCGCCTGATGTTTAAAGAACATCGTTGAAGGGAATCTTGCTCATCATATCCTTTATAGTACCAAATGAAGCAAGGCACTATCCTCCTGAACTAACACTTGCAAGCCAATTTTCAAGCACCAGATGCACACAGAGACGATTGGTCAAGTCGATTTCGTTTTTAAACTCCCGCGATCTCCTGCCATTCTGTTTTCCGGCGGGCATCATACGAGCCCCTCGAGTGAACTCAACCCAGTAACTATAATAAATTTTACCACCCATCAATTATGAACCTGATATCACATCATCGTCATCTACTCAAACGACTTGACGATTTTCTCCAAAGCATCCACCAAAATATCCGCATGCTTCTCCTGGAAAATCAACATCGGCCTCAACCTAACCGCGCTCTGTCCACTGCCCCCAATATTAACCCCAAACTTCTTCGCCCTCGCCAGAAACTCGTCCCTCCGCGGGTTGTCAAACGCAATGAACGTTCCCTGTCCTTTACCTCTCAGATTCTCAAACTGGCCCGGATATTTCCGCGCCAATCCTTCCAACTTGCCATACAAATAGTCACCCACTTTAGCCGTGTTCTCCACTAGTCCCAAACGTTCAATCTCCCCGATGATGGCTTTGAAAAGCAAAGCCCTGGCCGGGTCGCCCATCCAAGTGTTGAATTGTCTGTAAGGCTTGTTGGGTCGCAGCTCGGGGTTGCCAAAGTAGTAACCGGCCGTTTGGGCCTTCTTGGAAAAGGTGACCATGTCGGGAGGGTCTTGCAGGTCCCAGTGGTCGTGCGCCCAGAATTTTCCTGTAGCTCCGACGCCGGTTTGGACTTCGTCCACGATCAGGAGGACGCCATGCTTCTTTGTGAGGGCGCGCAGACCCCTAAAGAAGGCAGGGGAGGCGTGGTTGTCGCCGCCTTCGGACTGGATGGGCTCCACTATGACGGCGGCGGGCGGGATGTGGTAAGTCGTAATCAAGTGCTCGACTTCATCCAGCGCCGCCTGTTCAGCCGCGGCGTTCTCCTCGGCGTGTTCCTCCAGCGGGTACTTCAGTAGTGGGAAAGTAGCCTGCGGCCAGTCAAAAGCGGGGATATCCAGCTTGTGGATGGGCTTGGAGCGGGTCGTCGACAGCGAGCCGAACAAGCGGCCGTGAAACCCGGTCTTGAAGGAGAGGATGGACAAAGAGGAGGAGCCGGGCGTTTGGTTGAGCATGGCGCTCTCCATCTCTTCGGCGGTAAATTCCACCTGCGCGCCGCCGCGCTCCTTTTGCCGGCGCCACATGAAGGCGGCTTTGTAGGCGGTTTCGTTGGCGTCGGAACCGGCCATGGCGGTGAAGACCTGGTTGAGCCCCTTGGGCGCGACCTTGAGAATGCCGGTCTTAAGCACCGAGGCCCAGTCGGTGGGCGGGAAGTTGCCGAGGGCGGGCCGGTTGATGATGCTGTTGATCATGGCGGAGCTGAGGGCGGCGTCGTGCAGGACGGGGTTGTTGTAGCCGATGGGGATGGAGGCGATTTGAGCGTAGCTGTTGGGTAGAATGGGATGTGGTCAACATTCTGTGTTTTCTGGTTTGGGACTCATGGCCACTTACACATCGAGCAGGACATTGCCGTCAGGATCAGCAATGTAGTTACCAACGCTCTTCGGGTAATCAGTGAGCATGTTCAAGCTCCGAGTGTCAAAGACCTCATCAAGCTCTTTGATGGCCTCCTTGGCCTTGGGGCCCGGGATCTCGGTCTTGACCGTGGGACCCTCGGGCTCCCAGTCCTTGTAGAATGACGATGCCATTTTGCTGGTAGAGGCAGTAAACTGGCGACGGGCAGAGAACTGGCGAGCTGCGGAAACAGCAGCAGGGCGAACTGTTGAAGAAGTAGACACGGCACGAATGCCGCCGCTGTAGCTGCTCCGAAGAAGTCTGGAGGCCATATGCGTTACTGGGATGCTGGCAGTATTTGTCTGGATTGGTTTCGTATACCAATCCCTAACTTCAAGTCCGTGTTGTCCAACTTGTAATCACTTTCTTTCGATTGTTGTGTAAGTCAATGATCTTGTGGCTACACAACCAATTTTCGACAAACAAACAGAAAAACGGATTAGGACTTACAGAAGTAACGATATGTAAAGAGATGAGGTTCGGGGAAGTGGATGTGAGGTCCTCAGCTAATACCTGCAGGTAATCCGGAGAAGAGGAAGAAACGCCCCTCACTTCGATGGGCCAGAAAGGAAAGGTACGATGTAAGTCGAGTAAATGAGAGGAAGTAAGTGGCTATCGCCGGCTTATTTGTATAAAGAGCCCCCATGCCACCGCATAAGAGATGAGGAGCGGGGAAGCCGATATAGGACAGACAGACGTCAGGACAGAATTGGGGACACATTGGACGTACGTACATCAATTGGAGATGATTAGCTGATTGGAATGTTGGTGGGAGCGAAAGTAAAACCCCCTTGTCAGGTACTCACAGCCGCCCTGGCCGCCGCCTTGCCAACACGGGCAGGACGCGAAGTGTTTACGTACATGGAACTGTCCGACGTCGCGTTCCCGACTATCAGCTATCGCTTAATAGGGCCAAAATATCCCGAGATCATCATGGTGAGGGACGATGGTGACAAGCTTCCGAGGTATGGAACCGCTCCGTCCTTTGACCCGTTGCGCCGCCGCACCTTTGTCTTTGTGCCACCGACTGCAGATAACTAGGTCTTACCTTGTCTCCTCTCTGTATCCTTTTCCGTTACTCTGTGATCCGTCTCCCTTGTTGTCATCTCGTAAATAGTAGTACTGTAGCAGAAGACAAGAGTCTCGTTATCGGCGCCATATCACAACATCCTAGCTATCACTCAACTGCGTCATCTCCAGCCTATCAGATGATTGTCTTTGACCCCGCCGAGTTCCGCTGAACCCCGCTGGAATCTGGGGACCTCGCTCCATCCCGGACACAAGCTTTATCCACACATTCATAACCCCACTCATATGCGAATGCCATTATCAATTTGTTAATCCAAGAGTATTTCCCTAGAACTTGCTTGATGGCTTCACGCAGAAAGCACATAAAACTACCACATACAAGAATGCTGCGCCGTTGTTATGATGTTTCCAAGTAATGATGAAACTCAAGAGTATGATAGAAAAGATAAGAGTGACGCTGAACATAAGGTATACTCTCCATGAGTATCTAATAACGCTAAACAATTTCTCAGGAAAGGAACAGCTCCAGCAAAAATCAGAAGAACGTCTCAACAATATCCCGCTAGCTACTCCCCTCCGGTTCTTCTTTCGGTTGAGGAGGCTGTAAACCGGCTGACTCGGCAATGCTCTTCCACATCTCCTTCTCCCGATATAGTCGATCCACCTCTTGTTTGAGTTTGTCGTTGGACTGACTTAGTTCCTGGATGGCCTGCTCCGTGAGCAGTTTCTCCAACGTCCACTTTTCAATGTTCTGCGTCTCATTCTCCTTCAGCTGAGTGATGAACTGAACAGCGCGCTGAAGGATGGAACCCTTGTTCTTCTCGCATCCGGGAACGATCTTCGCAAGCTCATTAATCCCTTCGTTGATAGTCTCGCGACGTCGTCTCTCCACTGTTGCCTTGGTTAACTAAAATTTAGCTCTATTGGATGGTTTGCCGAGCACCCACCTTCTTTGTGGTTGTCCTTCCTCATCTTGTGCCACTCTTCACTGCCAACAGCCGGCTTGGGCGGGAGATGCGTTCCCCATTTTGGCGGTTCGGGTTGTACACCGTTGGCCGGTGGGAGAGATGTCTGTGGGGTCATAGGCGGCAGTCCGTCTGGCTGTTGGACGGGAGATGGGTTGTGATAGGCATTCTCGTCATGGTGCTGCATCTCTGGTCCTGGTGGCGGAGGCGCAAAAGTCTCCTCAGTTGGTGGAGGAACATGAAGGGTTGGATACATGTTGAGGGCGGCGGCGGCAGTGTTAGTAGCGCTGTTCGCATCGGCCGTGTCTGTGTGATCCGAGGCAGCCTGAGCCAGCGCATTGAAATCGTCGGCGCTGACATGATCGTGGGCTGCTTGGGCGATGCTGACAGCATTCTCGAGGAATGCCTCTGGCTCGGGGACTGCCATTGTCGCAGGTGGAACACCGCGCTTGTTTCTACGAGAATCGGGTGAAGCAGACTCGGATGCGCGCTTTCGCTTCTGTCCTGGGGTGTTGGAGAGGTCTGTGAGGTCGGGATGCTCCATAGCAACAGGAGCAGCCATTTTGAATGTCTGTGAGGAATGTGAAGGATGCTGGTACCTCATAGTCAGTAACAATCATCAACGGAAGGCACGAGTCATTTTGCGTGTTTCCAATGCCTCATCTTCAACCCCAGTTTTATAGGCAAGCAGCACCAACAAGTTGGGAAACCAAGAAGGCAGTCGTTAACTTCCATCACGATCCAAGCCGCATGGTCAATTGGCAAGCACTTGCTTGACGTCGGTGGATGTCGTGATTATGATGGGTCTTTGGATGGAACACCAGATGGTGGCTGTGGTTTGCATGCGACAAAATGAACGCGTCGCTATGCTGATACTGGCTACGCAGCCAAACAGGTCCCAATGTGAAGAGGATTGAGTGTGATCTCCGTGGACCGTCCGCAAACGTTGTGCAAGCCCTATACGGAGCCGCATCCATGTTCGTGATGCGACAAGCAGGGACTTGATGGTTCCTTTGTATGGACATGATGATGTTCTCTCGATCCATGTCGCCTATGGTTTGGCAGAAAAATGACGCCGGTCGCATGGTTCGCGAGAACAACAAGAGTCTTTCGAGACTTGACGGCGATTTATGAAGGGTGCATCCACCAGCCAGGACTCCATGCGTGTTGATGGGGAAAGGCATACGGAATCGTGAAGCAAATACCTTGACTAGAGGTTTTGGTGGTCGGGACGCTTGGGATTCTTGGGAGGTCGAGGTCATGTGCAAAACTCGTGACTGCGTTAATCAGGACTTGGACCCATCCAACGCTTCGAGGAAACAAGCACCAACAACAACGCAAAAAAAGAAACCTAGGCATCAAGAGAAAGATGTTTATCAATCGATTTGACTTAGAAAACGTACCGGTTATTTGAAGAAAATCAGTTTCGAATCTTGCGTTCGTCGGGCTTATAAGAACAAAGCCTCTTTTTCGAAGTTGTATCTGGAGAAAGTCATGTGAGCTGAGCGAGAGGCAGCGAAGGAGGTCGAGCCGCCGGTTTGTATAAAAAGACTAGAGGTACACCTTTTCTATGCACGGACCATGCGCAATGCTTCAACCTAGTGTACAGTGAATGGTGATGCCCGAACGCCCATTCCCCGGTCAACTCACCCCTCGTCCCCACTGTTTTATTGGCCGCAGGGGCACATGGAAGTCTCCCCCCATCTTTCGAACCTCCCAACACCCCTGCGTCTCTCACATCTTTGAGGGCATTCTCGACAACGTGCATCTTGTTTGGAACACATCGATAGCATGTCAGATCAAAGTGAGAGCGTGGCACCTTGGAGGCGTCGAGGACTATACCGGGTAGCACATGTGCGGCCTCCTAATTCCATTCCAGGCACGTGCGCCCAAATAATACGACCCCAATCCTCCCAGTTGCCTGCCTTTCCACTTGACCAATCCCCTCCTGGTGAACCCGGAAACTGAGTGTGGCTGTCTAAGGTGAAGGCACGTTTCTCTGGGCTGTGTGTCGGGGCATGATATTGAAATCAGTCGCCTTCTTGCTTCAGGTTCCGATGTACAGGAAAGCCCCGTGCCTGACTGCAAAGGCCCGTTGGTTATCGTGAATGCAACGACTCGATCACACCCCAAGTCCACCAACTTCTCCTTTTCTCATATTTCCGTTGAGGCCTCTAAGATGAGAGTGTGAGACAGGTCGGCACATGATTTGAGTGACGGTGATCACGAGCACGAGCATCTGACCCTCCATCAACATCACTCCAGGAGCATGGAAAGGTGGCAGCGTATTTCAAAAGCTACCATGCCAGGCTGCCATCTGGATTGGCAGGTTAGGTAGGTATGTAAACGCCTCATCATTTAAAAGCCAAAGGCATGAAGAATCCACGCACATGGCTTCCTTATAGTAGCCGAAGCTTGTACCGTTCTAACTGTATCATATCACCACTAGGCCCCTACAACAATCACCCAGCAAAACCTGAGGACATCTGTTCTTTGCATGAGATTCCAAGCATCCCCAAGACCTTTCGCAGCACATATATGTAAACCAATATCGAGTGTTGATTGTACTGTTGTCGTTCTTTGTCGCTAATTCGTGGCAGTAAAAGCGGTAGCGTACACTACGTACCGTTTGGAGGTGATCCACTCGGTAGGATTTTATGCAGCACTACCTAGCTCGCCTAAGGTGGGGAAGTGGGGTACCCGCTCCCGCTCTGTGCGACGGAACTGACACACTGGAAAGCAGGCCCGGCTCCGTGGCCGTTGAGGTTCATCTCCGTCCAGTCCCATCACTGACCTTAGATCCCGTGTATCAACCAACGTAGCACCACCCCGTCTTTCATCACGTCTTGTCTTTTTTGGACTCCCATCACAACGATATCTCCGGACTTTTGAACTCCAACTTTCCCCGGAACACCATCTTGGCGCTTCGCCTGTGTCTTACTGCACTGCCAAGATGGCAGATCATGAAGCCTCAAAGATAAACCACGATAATCATCTACTACTGGTAAGTTGCTCTTTAACCTCCCGTGTATCGCTGTATTCGGTCGCCATATACTAATCATAAATTCCCTCACCTATAGGACCAGCCGCTGCTCCGTCTGCCATACGAACTCCTCCGCAAGAACTTCCGATCCGCCCACTTCACAGTCGAGAAAGAGTCAACAACCCTCAACAAACTCCTCAAAGAGACAGCAAAAGGATCCCTCGAAAGCAAAACATCGCCCGAAGATGTCGTCAAAAACCTCGATATCATGATCGCCAAGATGCGCGGCATGAAGCGCAAGCTGTCAACGTACGCCGACGAGGAAGCACGGCTCTACAAGCAGCTTGATGCTCGTGTGGCACATCTGCGCGAGCTCTCGGACATGCATTCGGTTGAAGATGTCAAATACGAGGCCTGGTCGAGGAAACGGCTGGATCGACTGTTGGTCGACTACATGCTACGGCACGGATACAACACTTCTGCCCAGGCCCTAGCAAACGAGCGCCAGATGCACGACTTGGTAGACGTGGAAACATTCCTGACGATGAGCAAGATCCGCGAGTCTCTCGAGAACGGCAGCGTCACTGAGGCGTTGGCGTGGTGCAACGACAACAAGAAGGAGCTTCGGAAGTTACAGGTAGGATAACGACAAATCTCCTTTCTCTCCGTCAAACCTCATATTGCACACCACTAATCATTCCTGGTCTCATTTCCAGTCTAACCTCGAATTCCTCCTCCGCTGCCAACAATACATCGAGCTCCTCCGCATCAACACCCAATCCAAATCCGTCGAAGCCATCGTCCACGCCAAGAAATACATCGCCCCCTTCCAAGAGCAATACCCCGACGAGGTCCGCGAAATGGCCGCTCTTCTCGCCCACCGACCCACCGACAAAGACCTCCCCCCCAAATATGCCGCCTGGTACAGCCCGGACCGGTGGTCCAAGCTCGCCATCACCTTCGTCGAAGCGCATAACAAGCTGCTCGGCCTGCCCACTTTTCCCTTGCTACACACAGCCCTGTCCTCAGGCTTATCGGCCCTCAAAACGCCCGCCTGCCACGGCACGCAAAAGACGACTTCCTCCTCGCAACCCGGGCATAGCCAGACGAGCATGACGACCACCGTGTGCCCGATCTGCTCGATCGAGCTGAACGAGTTGGCCAAGAACGTCCCCTATGCGCATCATAGCAAGAGTCATGTCGATAATGACTTGCTGCTGCTGCCGAACGGGCGCGTGTACGGACAGGCGAAGCTGGATGAGTATGCGGCCAAGGCGGGGCTGTCGGAAGAGCAGGTGAAGGACCTGGTTACCGGCGAGGTGTATTCGAGGGCGGCGTTGAAGAAGGTTTTTGCTTGAGACTGCGGTTTCGATTTGTGGGCAGCGACATGTGCGCTTTTTGGGGGTTTATATTTCATTTTCATCGATGGGGGGTTCGGGGCATACAATACGGTGCGGGTTTACTAACGATTACGAATTACGGGTGTTTTGGGTTTTTATCGTCATATTGGTCTCATCAGGGAGAGGAAACTAAAATCTGGGAAATCGCCATCATTAGTTCGGTTCCAGTCTGGAACATCCTAGAAACATACGCACAGCGCAGCAAAGGATTTGGGGATATAGGTATGTATGGGAAGATGGGAAGACTGGGAATGAGATACACGGCATACAGCACACACACACACGCACATGAGCTCAAAACAGCGTTACCATTATCATAGGAAGAATCCACCAAAGTTAATGATCTAACATAGGATGGACTTACAATTTAGTGCTGGTTTGTTTGTTAGTTTGGTACTCCTGTATACTAGACGAGATATATTGCGAATTGTCCCAAACCTTTTAAGGACCAAACAAATGGCTAGGTACGTATCCGAAAGGCATAAACAAGATCCAATACGGTGTATTTAATTTGGAAAAAGCATATTCACAGCAGGAAAACGCCTCGGCAACCTGACCCAAGGTCTCGAGCTAACGATCAAACCAGCATTGGACTGTACACCCTGAATGTCGATATCCATATATGGGACGTGAAACTCACAACCGTAAGATAAAACCAGGCTTATTTTTTTTATCGACTATCATCCCTTGAGCGATATGAAATTGCCCTTCATGTTTCTCTTCCCTGATTCCACTTTTTAAACAGCCACAAGTTAAAATGTAAGGTATCACCCACACGAGTGTAATGTAAGCGCTAATGGACTAGTATACAGCCAAAAAAAAGCTGAAATCGAAATCAAACCAGGACATAACTGGTTTCGCTGGGGTAGGGTGAAGAGGTAGAGGGGAAGTTGTCGGGTTCCCGTCGTTTTTTTACCCTCCCTTTTTGTATCTCTTGTCCCATTATCTTTTTGGTTTCCTAACGTATGCTTCTTCAATGCCGCGCATGTAAAGGCGAGCTGTCGTCCATGATCGTTCTTGTTTCCGGCGGTTGACCGAGCGAGTATCTTCAAGCAAATCCATCACGCATGAAAACAACAAGACAAAGCATACAGCAGGACAAGACAAAGCATATAGCAGGACCCAAAAGATATAAAAAGTTTTCGACAACGGAGACCAAAAAAAAAAAAAAAAAAATAGAGCGCAAAAAAGGTAGGGGGACGAAATAACACAAGCCAGCACATTTCAACTCCTTTGACCCATGCATCGCATCGCAGCCCATCTATCCACACACACCATCCCACCCTTACACACCCCTCGCACACCCAAACTCACCATCAACTCCCTTCAGGTATGTAACGTCGGCGGACTGGGTCCCATACCAGCGGTGGCGCTGAAGGAGGATGCACCAGCACAGGGTTACCGGGATATAGATGATGTACCAACCTAGGAGGATGATGATGACGATGTGCCACCAACCCAGGAGGACAAGGAGGAAAAGGAGGACGGAAAGGATCAGCAGGATGTCCCGACTAAGAGACGCTTGGTGTTGTTTGAACCCGTCCATCCCCTCCAACCACCGTCATATTAGAG